>VZTL01066658.1:0-91990 GCA_013400535.1 Scopus umbretta | reverse complement strand
CCCCCGTGTCAGTCCGGGGTGTCCTAGGCTGAGCCGAGCAAGTGACATGGGGAGAGAAACTTTCTGCCTTTCTCCGGCTGTAAAAACCCGGACCAGGAGGGACTCGGTGTCCTCGGAGCAGGGACGGCTCTGCAGGGCCGTGCGGGATGCGGGAGCTGAGGCGGCCGGACAGGGATGCCCAGGCCTGGGCCAGCTCTGGGTGGCCCAGAAGGAGCCCCAAGGGAGAGGGGACCAAGGCTGACCCTCTGCGCCAAGGTCTCCGTCCTCACTCCTACATGCAGGTGGACCCCCTCTGCTATTTTTCAAGAGCAACTGGGTCTCTCCTGTGTTTTAAATGGAGGCACAGGGGTGAGGAGGCTAGGTACCGCCTTCCCAAACTGGTCTCGGTGGCCGGGGCACTGCTCTAGCAAGCAGAAACGTGCAAGTGGGTTGACAGCGGCCAGTCCCCTTTCTCCTGACCCTCCGAGGATGCTCCGGGAGCAGAGCTTCCTCACCTCTCCTACTGCAGTTGCACTGTTTAGCAAGAAATAATTTGTATATCCTCAGGCTGGGTTGGGGGTGGGTGACTGCAGCCACGTCGGAGCGCTTGGCTGCTGAAGGGTCCTGATCCGTGCTTGGGGGCTATTGCACTCTGGGACCTCCTCGGCTTGGGGGTGCAGAAGCCCGTGTCTCCTCCAAGTGGTGAAAGAGGGCGTCCCTGACCCGGGGAATATTCCCCCTTTGCCTGTTGAATCTACTTTTTGTCTTCCAAGTAGCAGAGCCTCAGTGGGAGACCTCAGTGTTAGTCTAGCATGGGAAATCTTGCAGGTGGGGGACATGTAGGACACCCAAATCGGTGGCTGTTTCTTCTAAACGTTGGTCATCATCAGAGGGGGGGATTTGTGTAGCCACCTGCTTTGAATTGCCTATCTCTCTTTTTTCAGCTAGTGAAGGGAAACAGGACCACCTAGGGCTGATCTCATCCTAAAGCCTTTGCCTAAAAAAATGAAGCTCTGCAGCTGGTTAAAGGTGATGAATCTCAGCAGAGATACCAAAGATGTAAAGCTGGTATTTTGAGCATTACATGCCAGGCTTTAGGATGTGCAAATTCTTTCCTGAATGCCACTTCTGTGCCCCTTTGGATCTTGACCCGAGTGCTTTTGCTTTCTTTTCAGAAGGATGGACAGTGTGGTTTTACTTTGTTTCACTTGAATACTCTTTAAGACAGAGACATCCCTCACTCAGATGGTTAAAAAGCTGTATGTTACTTGTGCTGGTGTGCGTGTGCAGTCATGCAACCGTACGTCCCAGGGAATATAATTACAAACGTGTCTGGAACCAGGGCCGCAGATCATCTGATTTACGAAAGGGAGGAACAAAAGTTAATGGTGCATGGAAAACATAGCTAATACCTGGCTATTATGCCTCAGTCTCAAAACTTTGCCATTTGCCCTAATTCAGCCTAATTTGAGTGATCTGGGTGTATTGCCATTAAAATCGCAACAGCTCCCGTTGTGCGCGGCTCTGGTTTGGGCAGACCCAGGCAGGGATGAAGTCGTGCAATGAGGAAGCACAGCCTGTTAGAGGGTATTGCAGTCCTTTGAAGACTTGCTGAAGGTCTTACTGTTTTATACCCAAAAGGCTTGAGAAGCACAAGGCTTAATGCACTGGCAGGTAGTTAATTTTGAATCTAGAGGGGATCTTTCTTTTAGCTGCACTTCCCCTTCTCCTCCCTTGCTTGACAGCTTGTTTTTCTGTTTCCTCACTGTTACGAGAAATACGGGTATCTGCCAGTTTGTGAGATTTCTGCACTGGTATAGCATTTGGAGCAGTGGGATCTCTGGCTATGCCTGAGGTTCCACGGTGCTCTGATTACATAGACAGTAAAAATAGGAATGTATAGCAATGTCACTTTCCAGAAACCTTTTTGTCATTGGCTTCTTTCATCAGGAACTGTAGGAGTTCAGCACTTAGGACAGGTATGTTTGTGCTGCAAACCAAATGGACGAGCAGCTCGAATGAGTTTTCCCATGGGTTTTTGGAGTAAATTGATATAGCCATAAGCTTCTGGCAGAATAGCGTTTAGTCCAGCCTGTGATGTCCATTCATGAGCTTTCCCCAAGCTCTGCGATGCCAGCACCTAGTTTGAAGGTGAGTTCGGTGCATCTGCAAGAATTGGAGGCAGGCTCTGGGCTTGGATGGCTGGGGTACCTCTGGGGTGCAGGAGTTGGGGAGACCCACTGCTATATGCTTCTAGTGACTTGGTAACTCGGATTAGGATGGTGGTAGAAGAATAACTGCTTGGTGAACTCTTTCTGCTTATGCCAATGATGAACGGGATACTAATGCAAATGTTTTGTGTGGTGCATAAATTATGACTTTGAGTGGAGTTGATGACACCCACGTTTTTCACCGGTATTAAATACACTTTCATCTATTATGATGGAACTGATGAAGATATTCATGCCCACCCCTCTACCACTGCAGGGAGCATCTTTGTTAGATCTTATTTTCCAGTGCATGGTGCTTTTTCTAAACTTTTCAACTGAATGAGTCTTCTTCAGCTTCCCCTTAGAGACTCGCCCAAATCTGAACAGATTTTGCTTTTAGGACATTCTAACTGATACCCAGCCTAACCGAATCTTTTCTTCATTTCATCATTCCTTTCCCTCTGTTGTCTGTGCAACCATAAACAAATCACTGAGTGACTCGACTCTTACTTCCCATTCAGCCAAACTGTTTGCAAGGAGAGATACGGAGTATCCGAGCTGCTGGCAAAAATGTTTTCTTCCATACACCGTGTTTGACTCTCAGTTACTATGCAGATTGAGAGCAAACACAAATGTTTTTGATACAGATAATAAATGTGATTCTGCTACATTGGATGGTTTACTTGCCATTTCAGTAGGCAGGTAAACCAAATACAGAGTTCTAAAGTGACTAAGCGATGGGAAAGGATAATGCTAAGTGCCTTCTATAAGGGAAAGTATTTTTGTAGTAGTCTGCTGAAATACTTCCGGAGAAGATAGAAATGATGGAAGAAATCTATTTGGACAATTCAAAAATCTTTTATAAAATCACTTGCAAGACAAAGGCAAGGAAGTCTTAAGGAGGGAGGGGAAGCATGAACTTGAAACTGGGTCAAGTACAGTGGATTAAGTATGTTGAAATAATGTCAATTTTCATGATGAGAAAAAGTAAAAAAAAAGGGATATGTCTAAGTTAAGCATGAAGTATTTTAAGTGTATTAGTATATTAAATCAAGATACTAGGTACTAAGCTAAGCAGCCTGGGAGGCAAGGTGAAGTTCTGTCTTTCCATGTAAAGGATGGAGAGGAGATACGTGTTAGTCTTGGAAGGATGCTATGTAACAAAGCTAGATAAAAGTCAGCATGCTTGTCACCAAATGTACGTGGCAGGAATAACAGGGATGTCTGCCAGAAGGTATCTGAGTATCTCACACACTCTTAGGTTGTAAGTGAACTGTACCTGCTTGGGAGAAGGGTTGGGGTCATTGTGGCTGACTCTGTAGAGACAGCCCATGTGCTCATGGTGAAATAAGTTGGATGGATGTTAAAAAAAAAAAAAAAAGAATAAAACATGTAAGAATATTTTTGTGCCTTATCATTAGTCCTCGGGAACCGTGAATGTTGTGTTTGTTCTTTAACTGGTTAATAAGCGTACAGTGATCAGAGCAGAAGGTGATGCTGTCTGAGTAAGAAGGGAATAACTTGAGGGAGGAGGAGAAGAAATAAGAACATGCATTAATGCATGGGGTAGAGAAAAATAATGAGATGCAAATCTTTAGGACAAAGTGGAAATACAAAGGCTTTCTGTGCACTTGAAAGGCTAAATGTTATTACTCTTAAAAGGTAATACTTTATTCTTTTCATGTAACTGTAAACAACCTCTGGGACTTCTTGGTCTCTGGGATTCATTTAGTCTCTGTTGACTTTAAAATCTCTGAAGGGATTAACTCATTGATAAACATTTAGGAAAGAATTCTCCTTCTAAGTAGGTTCCCTTGCTGTCCCTTATTGGTACCTTTGTCTCTTTCTCTGAAGCATCTGCACTGGCTATTTTGGCAACACAGCAGGAGCTATCTGTACCAGCTGCTGGGGTGATCCAGTGTTGTATTCTCTGATTTCTAAACACCCTGAAAGATCTTAGACTCTTAATTCATGAGCAATTCATAGTCAGCAGAAGAGGCTGTGGAAAGATTCCTAGACAGATCATACTATTTTTATCACCTCTTGCTGCACAGACTTATGTCTTTGAGGTGAAAAGAGAAACGTGCAGCTTCCATTTGCCATGGTGATGGAGGGTCATAAAAATGAGGAAAGAAGAGAAAAACCCGGTGCTATAAAACTGCTGACAATAAAGTTGATGGAGTGGAAACAGATGCACCAAAGGTGAGAAGACAGATGCTGAGGTGCAGGTACCGCAGCAGTAAGAATTGCCACTGCAGAATGTAGGCAGACCAAGGCACAGGTGGGGGGAAGCACAGGAGAAAACAGTGAGGTGTCAGAATTTGAAGGAGGACAGATGCTGGTATAAAACATGAAAAGTGAGCCATGGCCGTAATGATTCAAGAATAAGAAAATTAGGCATGGTGGAAACTGCTGTAACAGACCATAAACTCAAAAGACTAGTAGACATTAAACCAACCCAAGATTGCATTTCTTCCACCGTGAAACACCATTTGATCATTCAGGATGAGGATATTTATCATCTATAAAAAAGCCCAGGATTTTCTTTTCTCCTCCTCTCCCTCCCACCCCCCAACTCGTCATAGCTTGTGTAGATTTAGAGAGGGCGAGCAAGGACAGGAGCTGTGCTGGGATCTAGGAATACCGTGCAGTCATTTATGTCAGCTGATGACCTGGGTCAGAAATGCTGGAATCCCTTGAAGGGAAACCCTCGCCTGCAAGTCTGACCCTGTGCTCAGTGAAGACATTGGCAGGGCTCCCACCGACTGCTCCGACCAGGGGGCAGAGCCTGGGGTGATCGGGACTTGCAGGGCTTACTCTGGGGGCAACAGGGAGATGCCATCAGAGCAGGCTTCCCCCATGTCCTATGTGAGAGTTGCTATCAACGCTTGCCGAAGAAAGCAGTAAGCACCAGTTAAGTGGGGAAAAAAAAAAACAAAAACAAAAGTAGAGCATAGATAAGGGTTGGTAACAAAAAAGGCAGCCTTGAACTCCTCATGCTTGAGATAGGAAAGAAACAGTGTTTGGGAACAGGTGGGGGAACAGGTCCTGTGTGTCTCCCAGCCATTGCCAAAGTGTTTCTAGGGGCTGCTACTGCAAAGGTCCTGTGCTGGCATGCAGCATGGCTGTGTCTTTCCTAACTTGTACACCTACTTGGAAAAGAGTGTCCCTCCACTCCCCCTTGGTAATATTTTAGCTCTTACCCTGGACCTGAAAATCTATTCAGGTTTTGGCTGCTGGTAGTGGAAACGTTTTGTTTTTCAGTCTTTTGAAAGAGAAAATCCCTGGTGTTGAAGAAGAGGAATAGTTAAAAAGCCTTTTTTTGACAACCTCCTTTTTTAAAAAAAACCCCAGCAACTTTCAATTACAAAACATTAGCCAAATCTAATAATAACAGCCTTCTTTCACAAGCATTGTGATACTGACTTTTATAAATAACGCCAGGCGGTAATCGCTGTGCTCTTGGGACATGGGCTGGCAGCTGATTTTAGACGATCTAAGATGACATGTGTGGCCAAGCTGCCGGATCCGCTGCGTTGGTGCTGGCGATCCTGTCACTGTGTGCTGAGTCAGAGCAAGTGCTGGTTCGGCTGAAAACTAACCTGCCAAAAATAAAAAGGGAAAAAAGAAAAAAAAAAAAAGAAGAAATGGGTGAGTGTTTAGCTGGGTGAGTGGCAGAGATGACTCAGTGTTTATGCTCTGCGGCGCCAGAAGTAGTGCAGGAGGCTTTGGGATCCACCAGGCACAAGGCTGGTCCCCTCTTATTTTATTTCTAGAAAATAAAATTTTGGTTGGATAGAGCTAGCCTGGGTTTATACTGAGATAATGGCAAGGGGATTGTATTTCCTGATGTAGGAGGAAGAAAATGAGAGATGTGTGTTTTAAAGGTGTGAAAGAACTGGATTGTTGCTCTCTGTTGTGGAGGTCTGTGCTCTGGTTTCAGAGATGCAAGTGCTGACTCTGCAAGGAAAGGTATTTGCCGGCTGTAATATATTTTTTCAATGAGAAAAAAATATAATTTCAGATGACAGGCTATTCCCAGCTAGAAAATACCTTTGACAGAGATTTTTTACTGCTACAAAGACAGGGCAAATCACTCATCCCATTTTCCTTGCTGATATGGCATTAACCTCTCTTATCTGTTTGGGTTTTGTGGTCAAGAAATACAACATAACAGAGATGGTTTATGGTGATACTTGAAGATTATTGGAAAGTACCTACAAAAATGATAGGAATTGTATTATTTGGTGGTGAAAATGTTGGGAAGCTGAATTTTCCTTTGTTTAAATTTTGTTCCACCTTAGAGGTGCAAATATTTTCCAGAGATAATCCACAGAAAAGTGGCTCAGGGTGTTTGGGATTGGTTACAAGGATGTGCCCATCCTGCCAAGTACAGGAGCATCAGAAGAAGAGATTCATGTAAACAAGGTGAGCCGGTCCGTGACACTGGACAGATCCCCGGCCTCTGTCGAGTTACCAGGGTAGACACAGCCAAGAGAGCTATTTTGTATGTAATAGTTACCAATGTGGGTTACTAATGCTAATCTTATAATCCAATTTGATGAAAGAACCCTGCTTTGGGGAAAGGGTGAACTTTCCCTCTGAGGTTGGAGCTGACCTGAACATGCTTAGAGGTATTTCTGATGTAATGAATATGGTCAGAAAATGGAAATGTCTCAGATAACCAAGCTAGAGGAGGAAGCGATGGGTAGTGCAAAACCTGAAGATGCCATTAACATAATTGCTGCTGGCTTGATAACATACAGTATACATTTAGTAGAAGAGAAATCAGTGTCTAAATTGGTGGTACTGTCCCAGAAAACTAAAATGCACTGAGGTGGTGATTTTAGCAGCAAACTCAAGGGTAAAGGTGATTTAGACCTCAGCTGTTGACTCTTAAAGTGTTAATTTCCCATAGCGTTTCTTGTGCCTTGTGAAATCCTTCTGGTTTTGTATTTACTCTCTGAAGTTTCTCAAAGGAAGATCTTCACACAGGCCGGCTGTGTTTTATACACACGTAGGGGTGGTGCCGCGTCTTTCGAGAGACGTACGGCAGAAATGGATTACTTCTGATTTTTCCCAGGCTTTTATATCCGTGGCTCCCTCCTGCTGGTAGGTCAACAGTGCTGATCAAATGCTGCTTGTTTCTGGTTAGCTGCTTTTTATCTCTGGCTCTGTGGTTCCGTAAAGCAAATGAAGAAAAAGAAAGATTTCCCAAGCCAGTTCTTTTCTTCTCTCTTTTGTTTGGTCTTATTTCATCCAATTTTTAAAAAACTCAGACTTCTCTTGAAAGGAAAGAAACATGGGCCCTAACCAGACTCCTTTACAGCAGGATTTATGCTTGCATGGAGGGTATATGAGCTGATGTGCATCTCAGGGATGCTGGGGGGAGGCTGCTCAGTAGAGTTGGAGTGGAGAAATGATTCGGCTCTTCACACTACACCTTTCTTGGCAAGCACCTGCCCTGCAGATCTGCTGATGAGCAGCTTGTCCTGCCTTGTGATGAATGTCAAGTGTCCTGGTTAGTAAGATAATGGCTGCCTCCCCTAGAGCTGCTCAAGTAACAGCTGAACCCAGGCCAACTGTTCCCTCTTCCAGAAGACCAGACAGGGTGTCTCTGTTGATTAATGCTTGGTTTTGATGCTGAATATAGGATTCACCAGGACTCTGAATTCTCCTTTTGTTGGCTGGAAGCCCACTGTGCTCTGTGTTAGCCTCTGCACAGCGAATGGCAGGGGATCCCGAGGCGTTTTCAATCCTGCACCAAAGCAACATGTCCTTTTAGTGTTAAAGCATTGTTTTAGAGATGCACAGACCATGTGTCACAAATAGTTCAGCACTGAGCCCTGCACTGCGACTGAAATAGCTGTGGTCGATGATCAGATTCCCATTCACCCTAGCTAAGAAGAGCCATAATGTAAAAAACCAATCAATTCCTGTATCTTTTTGTTTTGCAGTATTTTTAACTGCACTTAAAGGCAACCCTACTTAAATGTGTGCTGGCTTCTGTGAAGAGTCATCACTTTTTAGTTCCAGCTTTTAAATGAAAAAACCCCAGAAGCCGGTTTGCAGCATTGGCCATTGCAATACTGACCTGCTAATCTCTTGAACTGCTTTGCTAAACAAGGGAAAAGATTTCCTTAAAGCCTCATCATGTGGTTATGCAGGAATTGCAGCTTTCATTGAAAAAGGGGGGAAAAGAAAAGGTAAGTCAGCTCCTCAGTATTGCAGAGAAGAGTTGGAAAATGTGAACCTCGAAAAGAGAAAATCTGGAAAGTTCAATGAACTGGACTTAAGTTGCATAGTATTTTAAGGTCCTGTGGCAGTTAAATAAGTCGTATGAATTTGATGGGGTGGAAGCAATGATGCTGGGCTCAAGGTTTTGAGAGGCTCAGGACATAAGTGGACAGCAGAACAGTAGAAAATCAGTGTGAACAGAAAACTTGCTCCAGTGATCCATGCATAGTCCGTGCATGAGATCCTGGTGGTGTGGGCGTAGCTGAGCACTGGGCAGAACCAGCATTTCATACCATGAAAAGGACTTACCTCACTTTTAACTGTTCAAGTGAGACATCTAGTCTGACCTAAATGTCTAGTTGTCAAGACAGAGACAATCACCCTTTGAGACTAATTTTTCCCATCCTGAAAGGGTGGTGTGATTTTTTTCTGCTGAATGTGCCCATCTTTTTCCACTGACTCCAGGGGGATTCTGGCTTATGTCAGGTATACGTTCAACTTTTAGTTATCTGAAGTCAAAGAAAATTAATCTGGACCTGTTGTTGATATTAATCTCTGTAACTGAGTTACATTAGCTGTTACACAATCTATGAGGTTGCTCTGCAGTGCTCTGTAAACCACAGAGGTGAAGGTGTGTTGGTAAGGTGGGGACCTGGCAGTGGTGGAGCTAGGTTTCTGCAATGACCTAATTGTACTGGAGAAGGGACCTAAATCTTTGCCTCTGAACTGCTGAATTAAAATGGAAATGTAGCAGGAGCACACCCGTGGTCCTTAGTTCTGGAGAGCTAGTTGTGAGTAAAGAGTTTTATTGTTTTGCCTCGTAGTAGCTTCCTACCAAAGGCGCGTTATCACACAGCTGAATCCCTTCCTATCCAGGGAATAATTAACACCAAGCTCATGACAGTGTAAGATTTTTATCTATGATATATGCAGGATTAAACCTAACATGTAAGCTTGCATGTAATGATCAGCTTGTAATTTATTGCAACTGTTTGTCAAATGGGCTAGACCTTGTATTTGGATTTAATTTCCCAGTGCAAGAAGGCGGGTGTTCGATTTATGATTGCTTACATTGTGCATGATTACAGGCTGACTGCACTACCCAGGCAGGAAAACCAGCTATGAATACATTTTGTTCTTCATGTTGTAGACTGGGTCATATCTTGCAAGTGCAATCAATAGCAAGGGACAGCTCGGGAACCGTGCCAGAGCAAAACTCTGATCTCTTTCTTGTCCTGCCTTTCCCCTCAGTCCGTGGGTTGATGAGTCACTGCTGATTGATTTGACTGATACAGCTGTTGTGATAACACATTACCCTGCCCCTTGAAGAGGGATTAACGGTGCTGCAGCCAAAGCTCTGCCTACTGCTGTCACCCCCCAGCTCATACCTCAACCCAGCCTTGGTTCTACGTTAGAGGGAAGCTTGTAGACCCAGGCACCATCTCACTGCTAGAAATGCTAACAAATTTGGATTCGTAGTTGCCTAAAAAGCTGCCTTAGCTCTGTGGACTTCAGAAGAAGTGTGCACTGAGCAGGGCTTGGCTAGACCCTGCTACTGGAGATCATTTTGACTGGGGTTAGCAGCGTGCATACAGAAAAGAGTCTAGGAGCTGAATGTAGCTGATGGCCAAGTTAAATATAAGATGCATTTTTCTCCAACATTTGCTTAGCTCAGGCTGCCTTGGGCTGCTAGATTGTCCTTGGTTTTATTTATTCATTATTCTTGTGGTAGAAATGGACTCTGTGGGCTTGGAGGCAACCCAAGAGGGCAATATTGGATGAGGCTTCCTCATAAGAATATACAGTTACATATTTTTCTTGTCAGGCTGTGATTTGAGATCTTGCTTTGTTCAATGAACAGGGTTGTTTCAGACACATAATACAATTAGGCCCTCACAAAGGGTGTGGTCCTATCCTGAGACAAGTGGTTGCAAGTCAGGCAGAAGTTCCTGAGGTAAACCTCCCAAACGTGACCTCCCTTTGATGTTACAGGTGTCATCAGTCTCTTTTTTTGTCTTTTTCTCCCCCAAAAATGGAATATTCATAAAAACATGCGGCATTACTAAAGTTGGATATCGATGAAGATTCAGCTAAAAGTTGTAAAAAATATCTTATTTGCTATGGATTGCTTTTTTTTTTTCCTGTTTGAAAATATTCAGCCATCTGGTCAGCAAACAAATAAAATGCTGCATGATATTGGCAGCAAAGCGTACACTGAAAAGCAACTAATGGGAGAAGGAAACCGTTCACAGTCTTTCTGTAGTCTGGTAGGTTTTGTTTTTCGCAAATTTTTCCCTACACAGAAGACTCCCAAGTTAAATTTTTATTTGTAAAAAGCAGAATCTGGTCATGATCTTCATTTAGGTAAATGCAGTTTTGGCAAAGCCTAAAGTCAATAAAAATATTTCTGTTTTTACTTTTCCCCAAGGATTAATTAGGCTCAGTGAAAGAAGCACACCTTTTCTTTATTATCAGGATCCTTACTTTGCAATACTATATGTAAGTGTAACAAAGTCCTGGTTGTAAACATGTTTTCTGTCAATGTGACCACTTTGGTTAAAATCCTGTCTTGAAGAAATTATGCAAATTCAAGTTCTAGTGCAAATCATTTGTATTGACACGGAAGTGACTAATACCTGTAGCTCTTGCCTCTCTTCTGTTGGAGACTATATATATTGGTAGAGGAGCCTTTGTGTTAGGGTAATATTGGGGTAATCCCTTCCATGGTGAAGGTTTATTTCACTATATCTCTTCCCGGCTGTACCTAAAACTCAGCCTCTGCGGAAGCCAAGGTCTGAAAGGGAGAAGCTGGGCTCAGGAGTGAGCCAGAGTCTTCCATCCCCATGGCTTGGGTGAGGAACACAACCACACAGACCTGGGCCACTAGTGATAAGGAAACTAGGGATGGTCTTTTCACAGCTGTACCCTGCTCCTGCCCTGTGCAAGCCAAACAGCTAGTGGGTATTTTTTCATATAGTAACATCTCTCAGGAAAGAAAAGGAAATGTGGAGCAAATACATTGAGTAGGAAATTGTAGAGGATGTGACAGGGTAGAAAAATGATACAAGGTCAGATGAGCAAGTATCACCAAGACTTCCCTCTAATAACAGTGTAATAACAGTGTTGTTCCTTTTCTTAGTGTTTTTCTGCTGCCTAGTGCCATATGAAAAACTCACACACTTAATGGAAACTGATAACCGACAGCAGAGGGGCAGGAGCAGAAGCTTTGCAAAACATTTGTGCGTGTGCCTGGTTTTAACCACATGAATAATTCCACTGAAGTTGGAAAACCAAAGTCTTATTTAAGATGGAGTTCATACTTAAATACCATGCTGGATTAAGGTCAGGGAATTCTGCAAATTGCAGAGAGTCAATACTCTGACATAACTGAGATATATTATTGAATTTAAACCTTTAACTTCCAGTAATCTGAAGATTTTCCTTTAGGTGCAGTGTTGAAAAAAATGCATTGACTGGTGTTCTTTAAAAATATTTAAATGTTACATCACTTTGGTGCTCATTTCATGCTGTCTTTTGTGGGTTTTCATAAAAATACTTCTTTTGTTCTGCATACGTTCAGCTGACTTTTTGAGACTAACCGATGATGTTGTTTTATATGCTTTTTAACATTTAATTGGCATAGCAGATTGGACAGGATGCTGCTGTGGAACTCTGTTGCTGGAGAGGAAATGCAATGAAATGGGCCACGCTGATTAAATCTGGCCATAGTTCAGGTCCTCACTGGATTAAAGTGGACAACTTGTAAAATTGTATTACCTTTATACTCTCCACAGGAACCTGCTGGGAGCCCTGTGAAGATGAGACAGGCGGTGTGGTGGGTAGTTTGTGAACTGAACCCTTGAAGATGTATTTTCCCCGTGGATACTGTTAACTGCAGAAGCTAAACTTTGTTCACAGTGCTGGCTCGGTGAGGTAGTGGCTGTACGGAAGGAGATGCACAGGCCCTAGGATGCACGTGCACAGGCCCAAAAATGTTTTTGTTGCCTTAAATGGTTCACTCAGATCAGAAGACCCTTGTATATAATTATGCTATAATGTTTACCTTAATATTTACTCCATCTGTCTCATTTTTCTCAAGTACATAGATATGTTTTTTCCCACTGAAGTTATCAGCTCAGGTCCTCATCTGAGGTAAATTATTTTACCCTACTCATCTGTTTTATGTCTAATGTAGATCTAGTTTGTTGACTCTACATGCCTCAGGAGCACCTGAAGTGAGGTTTTTGCTGTGTCCTTTATTTTGAGAATATAAAATAGGACCTAAATTTATCAAATTGTCTTGCATCTGATAAAGAAAGGACATGATAAGGCATGACAAGAAGTGGGTTCACTCAGCTGGTGCTTAAGGGAACAGCTGAAAATGAGCACAGCATTGGTGTAGGGGTTCAGAAGGAGGGCAAGGGGCAGAAATAAAAAGGAAAAAGTTGTCTTGGGGGATGGAAAACTGAATGCCCAAGGGAAGCCTGGGCATTGTAGTACAAGCTGGGAAGCTTGTACATCTGTTGAGTGGAGGCCGCCTGGGGCCAAGATCTGCTCACTTGCCTTGAAGCAGTTGACTCATCTGGTTGCTGTCCATCTCAGGTCTTGAACCTCCTGATGGCCTTGACTCCTTCACAAACAAAAGCTCAGGAGTTTTCCCTGTGGCTTTAATACATCTGTTGGGATGCTGTAGGTACCTTGGTAATTGCCTTCTTGGGATTTTCTTCTGGGCTATTAAATAATTATACCCTGAACTCTTTTTCTGCAGATTGCCTTCTGAATAGGCAACAGTCAGCACATCTATATTCAAAAAAATAGAAGCTTCTCTATTCATTTACGAGTCTTAAACCTTGAATAGCTAGGAATAAAACATCAAGGTTGAAAAGGAGGAGGAATGAATAAAATCTAGCATATTAAAAGCTATAATTAGAACTGTGATCAACTTTGATACTGTCAGGCCTTCTCAACTGTAATAACTGTGTAGCTCTGAATAAAAAGCCTAACCATATTTGCAGTGAAACATGAATCTTGTTCTCGGAGAACATTTTGGCTTATTACACAGTGCCAGCATGTGTGAATTAGAGTATGCTGTACTGAGATCCTGTGGGTGGCTTTATCTAGTGTCCGTATGCACACAATGTTTGCATAAGACCTACTGTATAGTTGATTTTTGTGAATAATAGGCACTAAAATTTACTTTCTTGAAAACAAAAGCTGGTTTGTGTGTATGGAAGTGACCTTGTGCAAACAGTTCTCTGCCGATGTGTCCGGATACTGCTCTGTTAGGGTGGTAGAGAGTAGGTGAGGGGCACCCGCCGAGCTGGGGACCGTTCATCCTGATGGCAACCACAGCACATGGGCTGTCCCTGAGCACCTGGCATCTCAGAGCACTTTGGGGAACATCTTTGACTGCTACCCAAAGCTTTCTTTGCTGTAGAGAAGACAGACGAGTGTCATCATGTGGATGGTCTTGGAAGACCCTTCAGTAGTCAGCATGGACCTCACCATCTTGGCTAAAGCGGGATGTGGAAGTTCCTCACAAAGTGGCATGTGGTGTCAATGTGTCATTGTTCCCTCTGCAAGGCTGCTTATTTGCTTTGTGCTCTGACTGTTGAATACCAAACAACAAAACTTGAGGATTTAGCAAGTCCTTTATAGTTTTGCAAGTAGAAATTTATGGCAGTGGTGGTGGGAAATACTGTGAAATCAAAAGTGTGAGACACTGCACTTCTTTTTACCTTTTCTTATTGACATGAGAGGTAAGGGTTAGACTTCCAGCAGTTAAAAAAGTAAGTACTTGAGCTATGGATAGGATGCTTAAATATTGGTAGTTAAAAAGCTGTAGCCTATTAATTCTACTTTTGATGGGCCTGCATGGGATCATGAATATTGGCATTAAACCTGACTTTTTTTCCTTAAGCCTAACATCTCTTTTAATGCTTTATCTTTCAAGCTGGTTGGCTTCAATACTGCAGGTTTAAGCCCTAAGAGCCTACTTCAGCAAGGCGTTTAAGGGATTGGTTTCTTTGGGTTGAGGTGAAGATGTGCCCAGTATCGCTGTGACCCTGTTCTCTACCACAAACTTGCACATGCAGTGACCTGAAAACCTCTTGTCGCAAGCAAGAACAAGTGAAAAAAATGTTATTTTTAAATACTTCTATTGAATGTTGAAATAGGACTTCGTGCTTTGGAAGAGATAACCTCAGGAAAAGGATGGAAACAGTGGGATCTCATAACTCCTGGAAAAGCTGATTCTCACTGTGTAGAAGCAAAATGATATAAGGCAGTGAGGTGAATGTTTGTAGGGTAGTGTAAAACGATCACAGATATGCTGCCACAGATAGTGAAAGTATCACTGACGAAATTTAGCCATGTAGCAAGTTGTGTGTGTGTTTATTAAACTTAAAATATTATTACATGTGCATTTAAATGCTTGTAGCAAGTGAGAATCTTAGAAAAAGGAAAAAAAAAACCCACAAAAAACAACCTTTCATGGATAACCCTTAAACTGTGAGATTTTCTTGTCATGAATAGTAAAGAACTGTTGTCATATATAGATTGGTAGTAATAAAAGTCATTCTCAGTTTGACAAATTACATTTATTTGGCTGTAAATATAAGAGGAAAATTATAAAAACTCATAGAAAGCTCATTGCAGTTAATGGAAAAATATTTGCTATAGGGGACTGGATTAAACCTGTCCAACAATTACTTCTATGTGACTAAAAGACTGGATGACTCAATAACATTAGGACAACAAAGATAAATTTATTTATAAAAATCCCTTACCACCATGTTCTTCCCTTCAATTTTCTCCTTAATCTGACTGTTTTTTTTGCAGAAGATTTAGGAGCTCACTGAAAAAAAAAAGATTTCCCAATCACCCTTGTCTAAAATCTTTTTTGAGAAATAGTAGAGACTTGCAGGTGACTGTTAGGTTTTGAGACTGAAGGGTTAAAAACCCCACAACCCTACCCCAAATTTCCGGGTTCATCAGAAATGTCCTCCTGATTTCTGGGAGAGCCTTGCAGTCTGGAGGGACACCTGGGTCAAAGGGGTGTTCTCCACCTTTCTGCCGACACTTGCCTTGATTTAAATCTTAATTTTTGTATTAGACCTTTAAGTCTCTGCTACAGGCTGTGTAGGAAACTTTGGTGTCATAGGAGAAAAACGCTGAGGAGTGGGGAAGTCTTGAGTTCCCCTTCAAGCTGTGGAGCCCAACTGGGTAGATGTGGCTCACCACAGCCCTTTCTTCTGTAGGCTGGACTCAAGTGTGAACATGGATATGTCATGTTCAAATTTGCCAACTTTCTGGATTCTGTTGTAAATTGCTAGTGATGACTCTGAAACTTTATGCAGAGTGGCTCTTTAGGACAATCTTGTGTTTCATCACCCTGTTCAGCAGTCTTGCACCCCTCCTCCTCTTGTAAGAAAGGGACTTGATGGCTGTGGTGAAGAAAGGGGAGTGATGTGATGATGGGAATCATTAGGATTTTTGCTTTGATTGTGGAGTTAACTTCAGCGTGTGTAAACAACACCAAAAAACTCCCTGAGAAGAAAGGCTGGACAGCTGAGCTGAAACCACACGTACAGGCTAATGAAGGTGTGAAGCAAGTGTTTGAAAGGGTCAACCACTTCTGCCTGTTCAGAATGTAATGATCAGATTTTCTGTCAAAAGAAAACCCCAGTCTGAATTAACATGTGCAAACACCATGGGTTTTTTTAGGATCTGAGTTGATGGACTTCTTTTAGTGTGTGAAATGGAGTGGGATTCATCTCTCCAAGTGGTGCTTTGCTAGTGGGCAACATCTCCAACCCGTATCCCATGCTATGCCATACTAAGTGCACCCTCTCCATGTGCTTGTTGACCATACAAGAAGTTCCACTGTGTAGATGGCTGAAATGGGATGAGAAGTATCCATCCCTCTTCTGTTGGTGTTCATCCAGCAATGATGGTGGACAGTGGCAGAGTTAGGGAGCTTGAGAAGTTGTGCCTTGGAGGTATATAAAGGGTGTAGGGTGTGAATACATTCAAGAGCGTGCTTTGACTCCTGGGAAGCCAAAACTGAAACTTGGTGTGGTGTGAATGGACATGAGTCTTGCCCTCTGGCTCTGTCCTCTCACCAGGTGGTGGAGTTGCTATCCCATGTTGTGGGGTTTAACATTTGCTTTCCAAGAGCCCTTGTGCTGGGGACTTTCACTGGCACACTCCTGGGAAGAAAACAGAGAAGTGAGAGGGACTTAGTCACAGTGAATTCATTTTTATCATGGTTAATTTTCAAGAAGGAAGGCTCTGAACCATCCTTTGGACTCTTTTAGTATTTGTAGAGCTTTATGAGGATGAAAGGCTAAGTGCTCGTTGTTACAGTTCACAGAGAGAGAAGATGACATACCACTACCCTGCAGCAAGCCAGTGTGCCACTGACAAATCTATTATGAGTAAGGTCTGGCTGTGGCTTATTGCATTCAGCATCTTTTTATGAAGGGTAAACTCTTTTAAAGAATTCTGTGGGAGAGCTGTGACAAAATCATCACACCAATTTCTTTGCTCTACACCAAAAACAATGCTGGTGCCAAAGTAGCTGACCTCTTCCAAAGCAGTTTTTATTTAAGGCCAGAAATGGTAAAATCTGGCCTTACAATCAAATCCAGTATGGTATGTAGACTGAAAAACCCTTTGAGAAAGGTCCTATGGATCAGAAGATCAAGACCCCAAGTGGTTTGAGTGTTATAACTCGATCAGTGTATATGAACAATACATAGGGTTGGCGCTAGGAATCTTGAAAGGCAAATTGACACATCGCAATGTTAGCAAAAGTTAGCAAAATATTAGATGTGGTCCAGGGATTGGCAAGAAAAATAATTAAATGTGTGGTGAAATACTGACAGGTGAGAACTGGGTACATCATGTCCTGGCAGGAGCAGGGGCTGTAAAGAAGGGGGACTTGGGGTAATGCAGTTGAACTGCTCCCTCGTCCTGGAGACTGGCTGCCTGGCAGTTGGCTGGGCTGTGTTTTGCACCAAAATTATATAAATTTATATTATAAACTAAATAGTATTTTATAATTTTTTATATTCTCCTAACTAGGCAGCTCCTTATGTTTTCCTGCTTGTAAGGTTTCTCTGTATTAATCCAAAGAATACTGCTGGATTTCAAGCCACTAATTATTGTAGAAAGGGTCGTGATGAGTTAGGTCTTGCTGGCTGCAGCTGTGCTGGCTGGAAAGGGCATCTCCATCTCTCTGCCAACCCCTCTCCAGGCTAACTTTAAAAACCTGCGAGGACTATGGTGGCTTATCTTCAGTGACGCAGGTGAAGGGGGGATTACATGAACTGGTCATCCTATGGGTTGGGAGAGGGGTGGGAGGGATGAGCTGGGGCAAGTGGCAGGTAGGAGGAGTATAACCCTGTTCATTTACCACAGTGGCATCTGAAACACAGTGTGTGATCAGAGTGTTTAAGAGCAGAAAGTCTTTGTCATTTATGCAAAAGGAGGATCCATGTTATCGCCACTGACCAATATTCATTGAGTTGAATTCAAAATTCATTAAAATAAAAGTCAGTGAATTTTTGTGCTATCAGAGAAAAACCTTAAATGATTGTAGACTATGTGGGAAACCAGTTCTTGACTCTGAGGTACATACATGGGGACCCCATCCTGTAATACTCCAATGCCTCACAGTAAACTACACATATTCTCTTGCAGTGGCTCTGTAGCAGAGCATATATCTTCTAGCCTTATCCTTCAGATGAAAAATAGTGGCAGATGTGACTGGTTTATCCAGTTGCATTTCAGAGAGGGTTGTTCCTATTTGGTTCTGATAAATGGCCATTCAAGCCCTCTGCATAATGATATTCCCATGCTCCTGGGCTGAGCTGGTGCTACATGGTAGTACAGGGTTCCTGCTTGCAGCTGAGAGATGGAGATGGTACCAGCCCAGGCTCCTCTCCTACTCCAGCCTGCAAAGCTGCATCTTCTCGGCATGTTGTCAGAACAAGGTTTGGAGTTTCCTCAGGACCTTTTATTTGGCTTGATTGTGGTGGGTTTTTTAATGACAAAAAAAAAAAAAGAAAGACTACTTGAGTCCTGGGGAGGTGGGAGGGAAGGATTTTACAAAGGACTTGATGTTGGTGTGTTTAGTTTCCATTGAAATGGGTGGAATTTCTGCTACTGACTGAAATGAGAGTGGACTTAGACTGGTCTCTGAAAGCCTTATCCTTGTTTTTTTCATCTGTTGTTGTGGTATGTCCTTAAGGTTTCCAAAACTGTGGTGTGAAAGTCTTCACTCAGTGAGAGCCTGGGTTGGAGCTATAAAACCAGGCCTTAGAGATGGGGTTCTCTGGTGGTGATGTGACTGAGTACTGCATTCCCCAATGTATTGGAGCTGCCTGCAGTCAATAGACAGATATAAGCCAAGAGATACAGGCAAAGATGGTATATTTTTGGCTTGTAGGTCTAAACCAAGCATCTTAGGGCAAGTTTGCATTTTCACAAGGAGCTTAACATCCTGTTAAAATATTACTGTGTTATTTTTCATTTGGCCAAACCCCTGACCTTCTTCTGTCCTGATCCTGTCCATTTTTAGGACAAATTCTGAATTCTATCAGGGTTTATATATTTTCAATTCAAATACATTTTCATTTTCACCTTCAAAATGAGGAAAATAATCTCAAAGGGAGTTGTTAGGAAAATCCTGAATGACTGAAGTTCTTCAAAGATTTGGTCTTACTTACATTTCCCTGCCTGGTTGATTTTTAGCTTCAGCCATGCAAGTGTCCCCATGATTAACATTGATGGCAGTGCTGGGCCCGGATGAGTTGTGTCTCCTCACTGCTCTCCCTACCATCCTGGATGCTGTGCCATGGTTGTTGCCTGTCCGGAGATGTGCTGTGCCCCAGGTACCATCAGCAGCTCTGATCTGTGGAGGAACAGATTTGTGCCAGTCCTCCTCAGTCCCCAAGGTGTGGGCAGCAAAGCATGTGAGGGTTTGTGTGCTTAGGGGCTACCTAAACATCTCATTTGGATGGGAAGACGTTTGGAATATCTACCATAAAATAAGCCTAGTGTTCCCTGAGCCCTCTGGCTAAAGGGAGTGGTAGAAACTCTGTACCTCACACCTCCTCATTAGAGGATTAATTAGCTGTGCTTTTAAAGATATGTTGACAGTCCTGAGGTATTCATCTCTAATTATTATGACCTCAAAGTTTTATCTGAAGTGTTTCACCTCTAGAATTGGACGGCATTTTCCTGCCTTTGGGCAATTTCAGGGTCAAAGCTGTTATTTTCACACAACGTTATGACCTGATATAAATTATTCCTCTAATTCTACAAAAGAGGAGAATTGACATCTCAGCTTCTCAGCCTCCTACGCAGGGTAGTGCAGTATTTGCCTTTTATTCCCAGAGTAGCAGCGTTAGTTAGCAATAGTAAAAAACGGTCCTGTTCTCTGCTACTGGAGAAGTAATAAAAATAAAATGATAGAGGAAATTGTTTGCCCACTTGTTGTTATTTTGCCTTTAGGATTAAGTGATGTGCTACTGAAACTGGAGACTTAACGGTGGCTCATTCTCTCTCCATTATTGGATGTTGCCTTTTGAATTGATCTCTAGGTCTTTGAGCTAATTATTTTGAGGAGATATGACGGTGCGTAAGTGTTCCCTCTGTTCCCCCATGCTGGCATGGCCTATGAGGAGGGAAAGGACTTAAACAAAGTCTGATATAAATGCTGGCCCTGTCTGAGTAAGTGAAGAAGGAACTGGAATTACTGATAGGAGTGTTGGACTCCATAATCTGAACAAGAATGAATATTCAGATAAGAAGTGCTTTGGATACTTAGGTGAATCCATAGTGAAATTTTCATTATGCCCTATTGTGACTAAGCCTAAATTGCTGCCTTAACAACTCTGCAATCAGTAAGGCTAGATGAAATGGCATTAAATAACGTTAGCATTTTATCACTAACATTTCTTAGGAGCAAGGCTACTCTCTGTCAGTTTTCCACTAGAAGTACACTGTGTCATTTTCCGCTTTGCTTCAGCTCCCTCTGATGCCATTGGGAAGGAGCTTGCCCACCGGAGCAGGAGCTGACTCTGTGCTGTGGGCAGGCAGCTGCAGCCACGGTGGGCACATGAGCTGCTGTTCTCAGACCGTCGGATGTCCAGGGGAACCCGAGATCCCAACGCAATCAGGGGAATTGGGGTCTGCACCTGAATTTTCTTATTATCGGTGCATGGTTTAGGTTTTGCAGCTATTTGTCTTCTCTGACTGTGTAGGGCCATGGATGGGGATGAAACCTGCATTACTGTCTGGTAGCTAAGCAGCCTATAAATAATTGTGCCTTGCTTCTGAGTTTTCTACATTTCCAACAGTGAGGCGTAACAAAATGTGCTGCAGCCCTTAACCATTGACATATTGGGACATTAACAAACCTATGTGTGCATATATAGTTGTCTTGTAATACCCGTGACCTGTGAAAAAGGGCTTTAAAACAGTATGATTTTAAGGTTTTAGAGAAGCAGAGATTTAAGTGGGAGGCCCAGTGGTTCTCTCAAAGCCACACAACAGCTCAGGCTGGTGGCAGAAGGAGGTTTGGGAGCTGTAAGCCCTATTCCTAGTGCTTGCTCTAAACACTAACGAACATGCCTTTTCCTAATGCAAAGCCAAAGCCTGAAGTCTGTGTTGTGAAATATGCAAGAGAGTGAAACTCAGGAAGTTTATAAGCCAGTTATCTTCAGCCCTCCCAGACATTTAATACAGAGTCACAGTCCTGACTCACTCTTCTATACCGTTATGAGTAATCAAGCTGGTGAAATCATGGAAATATCTCTGATTACTTATAGCAGTTTCTCATGTTCAGGGAAAAACATACAACTAATGTACAAGTAAAGGTGACTACCAAAACTACCTACAGCCCAAAGAGCAACAGTATTCATTCTTAGATGTACATTTTTGTTATACTTACTCATCACAGGACTCCTCGGGAAGAAGAAGAAAACCATACAACTGATTAGATGGGATATTGGAGAAAGGTGGGTGAAAAATGAGTCAGTGAGTCTCTAGTTGTTATGGTACCCAGATGTGCATGTTGTGGACAGGTCTAGTAGTTTCATTTGGATACATACTCATAAGTAATTCCCTATTCCCTTTTGCCATGCAGAAAAGAGCATCTGCACTCTCATTTATTATTTATCCATGAGCAATGTTTTTCATTTAATTAGAAATGTCAATGTAAAATGATCTTTTCTGGGAATAGAAATGGCTCTTGTACGTAAAGGGTAATGTGTGCTTGGAAAACGTTAATACCTTTTAATTAGTGAATATCATGTTAAAGCTAGTGTACTGCACCAAACTTTGTAGAAATAATGTTTTGGAGGAGATGATAAAAATTGATAAAAACCCCCGTTATTTTTGGTCGACCTAAGTGGTCATTTATTGGTAACTAAAGCACATTCTTTTTATGTGGTATAATATCATCCATGTATGTTCCAGAGCTCTTTGATTGTGGATGCACATGAAGTGTAATGAGTAGGAAGAGGAGCATTGCTATATCATGCCTATGCTTTGCACTTACCCCTGTTTTACATTTGGTCACTTCTCAGTTTGCTGCATTGATTGCTATCCATAATTAAATTTTCAGCAGGAAATTCAATTTCTGACTGGGTGTAGGGATGAACATCTTCTTGGATCGTATTGCAGAGAAAAGCAAGGCAGCATGTAAAAAATGTCAAGTGTCTCTAGCAGGAGGAGTCAAGGAGGGAAGCATGGAGCAGGTAAGAATTAGTCCTGCCAGTACTACAGCCCCTAGGAAGAACACTACTGAATTCATGGAAAAGGCGTCTGTCTTTTTGGGGCACGGTCTCCATTCCCTTTCTCCAGGCAACATGGCTCTGTGAGGGTGGATGCTGTGGATGACAAGTCTTTAGTTCCATGACAAGAAGTACTGGAGCAGGCCACTAATAAAAGGGATACTATTTTTAGTGTTAAATGTTGTCTGGGAACCATATCACTTAAGGAAGGATCTGTCCATTCATATTAACCTGGGGATGCTCAGACCCACTTATGCTATAGACAGACCTTACCATGTGGCTTGCTCTTTTTTTTACGTGGCCAAAGGGGTGTCTACTGCCTTTAGGTTGTCAATCTTTGCTAGATAACCCAGTTTTACCAACAGTAAATCTTTTAAGAATTCTTAAAAAGGAGCAACTGTAGTAAGATTAATATGTTTGAAAGCATCAGTTGATGAGAAATGGTGTTTTTAGGCAACTCTGGCTCACATGGGTAATTTCTCTGAAGTCAGGAGGATGACTTGCGTGAGTAGAAGCCATTAGTCATTGTGTCTGGCTCTGTACGTCCCTAATGAACCGCATGTCGCTAAAGGAAGGTTGCTGCTTCTAAGAGGAAGGCACAGATTCAGACTTACTGGGTAGATGGTGTTGTGGGCAATAATCGGCTGCTCAGTAGTTTCATCATTTTAGGAAACACAACTCAAGAAATTGTTTCTGTCAAAAATTCCCATTATATTTTTATTTGGATTAGGTTAGATGCTGTTGAGTCAGTGGGAAGAGAGTCTCCATTAGCCTAGAAGCTATGCATGTTCTTGCCATGAATAATAATCTCTGCTGGATTCATTTGTAAGCCAGTGACCAGGTCTTTGATGGATTTGATAGCCTAACTCCACTGATTTCGGTAGTCATAACTTATGCAGGTTAAAATAATGCAGACAGGCTGGAATATAGTGAAACTGTTACCTACAGGTGTCTAAAAAGAAAACCAGGGCTAAGAAAGCCACCCAGGTCAAATAATGTTAATGTTTCCAAATTTTCCCTGACAGCTGCACATGAATTTTGTTCAAGTTGCAGTGCATTTTCCACGGCTAGAAAAGAATTAGGGTGGGAATGGCTGGAAAAGAGTCTGCAGCCTGAATTGTGCTGCTTTTATCATTTAGTGGTTTTTCACTAGTGATCTAATTCAATGGACTTTTTGATATGGGATGTTGCAACACGCAGTTCATAGCACCAAAAGGATGCTTTCCCATGAGCTGTGTATGCAACAAGACTTGAAAATTCTTCTTAAAAAAAAAAAAAAAAAAGAAAGATTGATCAGAGCAAAACTGGACTGCAGAACCTGATCCGCTGATGATCCTGGGCATGATTTTGGTGGTACCTGAGCATGGCCAGAGTCCTCAGCTGGGCTGGTAGCAGTGCTCTGTGGGCAGTGGTGCCAAGGGCAGAGCACTGGAGAGTTCTCTACAGCATGCCTGTGCTCTTATTGGGACTGGGACTACTGGGGGTAGCTGAAAAAATCCAGTGGTAGTAAAGAACATAAGGTTTTTCTTAACTTATTATAGAACAGCTACCTAGAGCTCTTCAGAAAAAGCAATAAAAGCAATGGTATTATCCAAACAGTGGGGATAAAAATATCTGCACTAGGAAAGGTAAACAGCCAGATGAAGATTTAAAGAGGCATCTCTCATAATATGGGAGAAATAGCAAACAAAAATGAGGAATTACATATATTATATAAAATAGGTGATGTTGGCCAAAATATATCAAGGAAATTGAGAGAGCTTTTAGACTCCTAGAGAAGAGAGAATAATGTTTACTTTACACTAACTCCATTACTGATAATGTCTTAAGTGTTTTATGATGAAGGGATACTAACCTGTGAAATATCTTTATGGAAAACTATTAGAAAGTGGCGAAGAGCTTGTAATTGGAAGGATGATTTGAGTCTAGAAAACAAATATTCAATTAATGTATATAAAGAGTTTGGTACGATAATGAGTAATGGAAAATGCTAAGAAATGTAAAAAAATAATGCTGTACTGTTTTTCAAAAAAAGACAATCTTGGCTATCGCTGGCCCATAAACCTGACTAAAACAGTGTAACAAATAAGAGAGGAGAGAAAATCATTATCTAGCAAATAGCAAAATCATGGATTTCACTGGAACAAATTATGTCAGACAAATTTCATTGCTTTTTTTTGATGGAGACAAATCAGTAGGTTGAGGGTGACTACAGCTCATGTTATTTATGTCTGTCCTGTGATAAAGCACTTGCTATCATATTGCATTGAAACCCGCTCATAAAACAAATTCAGCCTGTGCTTTGAATCCTATCGCATGGATTGGTAAGTGGCTGAGGAGCTATAAACAAAGCAATGACACGTCCAGACAGATTCATAGCAGGGTAACTAGTTCACAGAGCAAAAAGCATTTCTATTCAACATTTCCTTTGATAAGGGAAAGTTTCAACTAAAAAACTGTGTAGATGGTACTAAACTGGTAGTTATAGGAAACACTGAGGAAAAAGGAATAATTCATGGCATGCAGTTATTTGATTGCTAAATGGGTAACTTAGCGACGGAGCATCCAATAAGTTATTTTTACATCCTCAGTGTTTGCATTATTTTTTGTTTAGAATTTTAGGTGTACACAAAGAAAAATGCCGTGAAACTCTTCCTTGTTTCTATGCAAGGGGAAGAGTTCGCCATATGCAGTGAATCGACTGGATGTGTCATAACAGCGGAACTGCATTGCTTTAGTTGGAATGAGGCTGAGCCAACGTTGCCCAAATTTGCAATGGAAATCCAGTTCTTTCTTACATCACTTTCAAAGGCTGTTCCTGGACATTTAGACAGCTTTTTGTCCACACATGTTTGATAATTTTAATTTTAAAAGTTCCATCTCTCCTTTAAAGGATCCATTACAACATGTACCAGGGCATGCAACTGGTAAGAGAGTATAGAGATCCTAGCCCCTGATCCATCAGCCCCCTACAGTTACATGCTTAGGTCTGAGGTTGGGCTGGATACTAGAAGACTACTCTATATTTTGGGCTTAAATGGGGGATATGGAAGTGTTGACACACTCTGGAGTGCTCTATAATGTAACTGCAAGTGAGAATGCTCTCCCAAATGACTCGGTTCCTATATGCTAGCTAATACCTAGCAATGATAAAAAAAAAATTACTTTCTAATGACTTCTTAGATAAGGGAGGATTATATTAACCAGAAAAAGTGACTTCCAGTGAATAATTCAAGTATCTGTAGCAAAAATAATCTCAAAGACGTGTTCATTGAAAAGTAGAGACCTGGAAATAAGGAATGCCTAAAGAGATCCAGGGATACAGGGTGGCAACATAACAGACTAAATTTGTCAAGTAGCATAGTGAAAAAAATCAGTTTGGTGACAGAAAGTGCCAGTCTGTCTCCTGGTGGCTCTTTCTGAAGAAATAATAAAAGATACCAGTGATGAAGGGTGTAAATAAATAGCTTAGGAAAAACTTAAATTCAAATTCAAATTTGATTCAAACTTGGTTCAAATTAAATTAAAAAATTCAATTAAAATTCAAATAGATTGTAAGGGGTTGTAATGGAAAGGCAAAATGTGGCAACAGTTTTATTCTACTGTTTATGGCCCCCTGAGTGCTGAGTTGAAGCTGAACTGCCTGAAATACCAACAGCGGGAGATGACACCACCTCACTTCGAACAGGTTGACTGATTTGAGATGACCGGGATGATCAGGTGTTGTGGTTTAACCCAGCAGGCAGCTGAACACCACACAGGTGCTCGCTCACTGCCCCCCTCCCCAGTGGGATGGGGGAGAGAATCGGAAAAAAAAAAAAATAAAAAAAAATTTGTGGGTTGAGATAAAGGCAGTTTAATAGGACAGCAAAGAAAGAGAAAATAATAATAATGATAAAAGAATACACAAACAAGCGATGCCCAATGCAATTGCTCACCACCCGCTGACCCATGCCCAGCCCGGCCCCGAGCAGCGATCGCTGCCCCCCGGCCAACTCCCCCCAGTTTCTATACGGAGCCTGACGCCGTATGGTATGGAATAGCCCTTGGGGCAGTTGGGGTCAGCTGTCCTGGCTGTGCCCCCTCCCAGCTCCTTGTGCCCCTGGCAGAGCATGGGAAGCTGAACAGTCCTTGGCCAGTGTCAGCACTACTCAGCAACAGCTAAACCATCGGTGTGTTATCAGCGTTGTTCTCATAGTAAATCCAAACCACAGCACTGTGCCAGCTACAGGGAAGAAAATGAACTCTATCCCAGCTGAAACCAGGACACCAGGACTGGTTCCTGGACTCCTGGGTCCACCTCTGCATCCTGTGGTGGCAACAGTGGAGACTTTCCAAGGCTCTTCTTTTCCCCGGAGGAGAAAAGGTGTGGCATAAAAATATTTTCCTGGGAAGCTGGGGTAGATTTAGACTTTCTAAATCAAATACAAGTGTGCTGAGGGACACTGCTGATGGAACTGCTGTCTTTTAAAAAAAATTGCAAATGCAGGTAAGACAATTACTGAAACAATCTTGACACAGTTTTTAACTCTTTTTCACCTTGCCTTATCAAAGCACCTGTATGTGCTGTGGTGGATCCAGGGAGCTGGCAGCCTGTCACGGCCAGCACCAAGTGTGCATTCATTTAGGTCCAGCTCTGATGGCACTGCATGTTGCTAAGGCTGCTTGAGGGCTGAAAGCTTTGTCCCTCCTGACATGCAGCTCCTGCCAGTCCCTGAAGCCAGAAAGACTTTAACGAGTCTGCCTCTCATAGTTGTGGAGACGAAGGGCCAATTACAGGCAGTGTTTAGATTTCAGAATCATTGAATTCATCAGGAAAAGGCATCCTAGTTCCTGTGAGGATGTTGTGTTTTGCAGCTGAAGAGAGTTCTACCTGCTGCCTTTGTCCACTGCCCAGAAACAGCGAGAAAAGCTGAAAAAAGAAAAAAAATCCTATTGGAGGAAAAACAGCTCAATGTAGAATTCAGTATTGTAAGATGAGGCCAAGCATGGATGCGGTCTGTTCTGTTGAGTTCATATAACCACGCTGCAATATTATCTGTCTGTGCCTAGTTTAATCTGTGAATGTATAACATGATAGCTCATATATTTCTTCCTAACATATTCCTTACAGTTCAAACACCCTCCTACCTCCTCTTTGGCAGTGATGACCTTGCCTTCTGCCTCCATCTTAGTTCTTATGTCTTCCTTCTGCTTATAATCCTTCCATTTATCTCCTTTCTCTACTAGCCTTGTGCTTCCTCCCCTGCTATTGCACAGTCGGGTTTAGAAATGACTGAAATGAACTTTACAGAGATAAAGAGACAGCTTCTGCAAGTCATCTGTACATAAAAGACCAATTAACCTTGAGAATCAATCCTGAAGGAAGCTGAGGAAGATTTCTGCTATTCATAAGCCTATGGCTTTTTTCCCCCCTCTTTTCTTTGAAATGTGCCATTGACTTCAGTGGTGCAAATGAAGTTGCAGTTTGATACTGAGTTTGACTCAGTAGCTTCCTTTGAAGAATGCATATTCTAGGAAAAAAGCACTGTGACAAGTTGTAGCTTCAGTAAAGATGTAGCAGGGTAACTTTGGATGAAACGTTTCTTTTAATCAAGAGAGTTGTAGAAATCTTTGTGATTTAACATTTTTCGCTACTTGCTCTTTGGAACAGAAATTTAGTTTTGTGAAGTTGGATGTAAATGCACCAGGGGTCATTTTACAGACCGTTACTGTAGATAGGAGCTATCAAAATAGAGCAAGTAATTTGTTTAAAGAACAAGAACACAGGCAACAAAGATAGAGAAAGACAAATATTGGTAACCAAATTCTGTTCTGTTGGAAAGATAACTTGGTGATAATACCAAAGATGTAAACGAGAAGTGGTTTCTAGATATGGGGTGAAACCTTTACATTTATATTCAAACTCTGAAATATGTTGGAAGCTCTCATTGCTTTCTTAGAGCATTACATTTACAGAGCGTTTACATTTTTTTAATGTACGAATGTGCTATATATAGAAATCCTTGATTTCAGTAAACAATTGACTGTTTTAGAGAACACTTTCACCAGTCTAAATAAGACCTCAAGTCTGACATGCTACAAGTTGGGAATTGTATTGAATTTATAATTTTCTCTCCTGTTAACTTTTAGAAGACTTTAATGAAGTCACGCTAAAGGAACAGAATCATCATTTGCTTATTGAATCATACTTTGGAGTTAAAAAAAATCACATTAAGGAAATCCGAGGAAGGAAACTTACTACTAACAGGAAACTGATAAGAAACGGCAAGTGAAGCCAAGTTGGACTAGGAGCCTGGAAATTCACAGGTATTTGCCAATTGCAGTGTGGCAATCCTGAAAAGCATTGAAGTTGTCCTTGAAGTCGATAGGAAATGAGAAAGATTCTCTCCTCAGCTGAACTCCAGGAGAGTTTTGGGCTCTGAAGCAAATATTTGTAGGTTTCTATAAAAAAAAAGTCTGAAATGCAAATCGTCCTCAACTTATACTGAAGGAGGATGGATTCAAAGTGTGCTGAAGACAGGGGAATTTTTTCCACTGGATTCAGGGGTTTCTGGAGCTGCTCCCTGTCCTCCCCTTCATCCGTCTCTCACTTACAGCCCATGCTCTCATTCCTGTAGCTGTCACAGCTTCTTCACAATGAAAACGCAGAGCTGCTCTTTTTATAGCTGACTTTGCAACAGTGTCATAAGATGCTGCAAGACTAAAATACATTAAAATTACAAGAATATATGGGCAGTTCCAGGTTGTAATAAACCTTGTCTTCAGTCTGTACTTTTATGTTTAGTCATGGTGTGTATTCCCAGCTAGACAAGGGAGTAAGGGCGGCTGGTAGACCCGAGAACTTTTATAATTTGTATAGCATAAAAATACCACAATATCACCAAAGATCATGTTGCTATTAAACCTTTTCACCAGGGCATTTCAGGAACGGTGATTAGGGATGGAGCTTTCTCTCCTCCTGTTCACCCCTCTTGCCCCAGTTGTGTGATCCCCTTTGGCGCAGATTCCTTCCCCAGAGGGATCTCTGTTAGTGGGGCGAGGTGGGGAGAAACGGGTCCCACTGGTCCCTTTGCCCTCACTCTCCAGGGTTGTGGACATCCTTGTCCCAGATACCATAATAATATTCTCTTGGGGGTCATATTCCTCTTGTCCCTTCCTAATGTCACGTACACAAAATCTTTGCTCTGTGTTTCAGTGGCAAGGAGGTTGCTGTAGACTGTGAGAAGGAAAGGAGACTGTGGCGTGGCAGGACTTCTGGTTTCTTGGTGGGTGCTGGGCATGCTCAGCACTGCGCAGAGTTACGGATGATCCGTTCCTTTCCCTTTTGCACCTGAAGCCAGTTCCCTGTGGATGTTAGTGCTGGGGAGGTTACTGTAAATGTTTGGACTGCCTTCCCTATACTTGTCACTTCACAGCTGATGATTGTTGCAGCTACGTCTTCGTCCCTGTTTGTTCGCAGAAACTTCTGCTGCCATTCATAGCAATACATGCTGACCAAGGCGCTCGTGAGGAATGACGTCGTCATGGCGTGTGAGTGGGCACAGTAGGGTACAAGCCCCTCTGATGGTGTGATGCTGTAACCTTCGTCTCTGCTCCAGGTTGCTGGGATACAGAGTACCAAAGTGACAGCTACAGGCGGCTATTAATTACTGATTTCCCTGTCAGCAGACTACGACTGCCAATTTTCAGTGCAATCTACTCTGCTTTTCTTTGTGGCTCCAGCTCTGTCGAAAGCCCTACTGGAATCTGGGCTGGGTGATTTGTCCTGTTCAGATCTACTTTTAAAATATTTTTGCTCTGCAGAGAACCTTCCTTTCAAAAGAGATTTTTCCTTCTCTCATTTAATGTCTTTGTCCACGCTAGATTTATAGGTTGACAGAGCAGGGGTACTGCTGTCAGCTTTGCTCTGCTCGCTTTGGCTTACTTATGACTCCAGAAACGTGGCAAATGCAGTTGGGTAGAAAATAGCAAAGGATGAGCTGCTTCTCCAGCAAAACATAGGACTCTTGCAGCCACTGGAGAAACAGATAACACAGGTTTTACCCAAGACTGTTTTTCTGTTGAGGGATCATATTACATTTTTTTCTTACTAATTGATGGGAGTGCCAAATCCCCACTGGCAGAAGGACTTGTGGATCAAATCCCAGGCTCCCTTTCAGACCTTCATCCTTTGAAGGGTACAGCTTTCTTACTACTGTGGAAACGAAGAGAGTTTGGTCCCGAGTGAGATTTTTTTTTGGTTAGCTTGCTTAACATTGGTTGAAAGATAGTTACTGACCTAGCAGATTTGGATGGTGGCACTTTTTGGAGTCAGTTAAAAGATGAACTTCTCTGGAGCCAGCTGTTTCCCTGCTCAGAAAAAGCACTGGAAACTCAGAAGAAGCGCACCCCAGTTCATTATGGAAACTGAGCTTCATTTTCTAACTAAAAAGTGAAAAAGCAATCTGGAAAAGACAAGACTTTAAGATGTCAAGAGTTTGTCTACTTGGAGGTTAAGTATTCTGTACCACTTGAGTGAAAAAGTGGATAGTCTACATATAAAATGACTAATGAGGACATACGGTCAATACAGATTTTCTAAAATGGTTCAGTTTGGGAAGTTTACCAAAACGTGGTCATTTCCCACAAAATATCTCAGGGAACTGATGCTTTTCCAAACAGCAATTTTTCTTGCAGAAACTCCCAGCCAGTTTCTGTCCATACATACTGACTTTTCCGAGTCAGAGCTTCTGCTGTGGTGTAAGGCCAGATGATGTCCTCCTGAATAAGAAACTTGCCCCACTGTGGTCTGGAGCATCTCAGCAGCAGCAGCAGCCCCGGAGGGGTGCGTGTCCCTGAGCCCTGCCATCTCTGTATTCCCCAGTTTGGTAGGGGGACAGGAGAGGGTTTGTGTATCCAAGATGTATTTAAGGGGTAAGAAGATGTTCTTTGAGAGATGAACATTGTCTCTGGTAAATACTAAGCACCTTCTTTCCTGAGTCTAAAAACATTTTTTTTTTTTCTCCTACAGTTGTCCTCCTGCTCCTATTCCCAGACCAATTTATTTTCTGCCTTTTCATGTGTAGCCTCTTAGCATTAAGCTTACAAATGTGCTGTGTTTGTGCCGAATATAATCTATTTAATGGAAAATGATTGCCTGAGGCTACAGATCTTAACCAAGCATTAGGCAGACCTAATTCAGCCACAGTGCCTATTGGCCTGCAACAGCCAGTTGGTTTTTTGTTTTTTTTTTACCCCCTTTCCTGGCTGCATAAATCTTCAGAGGATCCTTAGTCATGTGTTAAAGCTTGTCTGGCCTGAGAAGTTAATCCTTTCTAAGACAAGTCTTTTCTCTCTCACATGCATGGGTATTCATGAAAGCACCGTCTAAATCTAGGAGGGTTTTCTTTAGAAACTCATGGCCTTCTGCTAGGGGAAGTGCAATACTCACTTAAAGAAGAGACCACCAAAGCTGCTATGTTTAACATTTTCCTCATATATCACAACCTTAATTTAGACTCATCTCTGTCTTTACTTTGAAAATGAAATTGCTTAATTGCTGGAAATCTGATTCTCTGTCTAAACCAGGGAGCACAGTCTCCCCTGCCTAATCTTCCTGCATCTACACTCTGACCTGAGCTCCAGTGGTTAAGAACTATTATTAATTCCCTGACTTTTAGTAGGGTTTTGTAGGCTGATAAATCTGTGCCTCTTTCTTTCCTGCCTAAATTTCTGCTCATGGAAAAATAATTTTTAAGCTTACATTCCTTTCCATGAATGCACCCTGGTTCATCAGGACTTCAGGGAGAGGCTGTTTAAATGTGACTGAACGTGCTTATAAAAGAGCACTTTTTTTTTCTGGGGATGAAAGGATTATGGTTATGTGAACTGCAATATTGAATAATGAGACCATTTGTAACAGGAAGAATTATATGTGAGATCCTTCTAGGTAAAAGGACAAAATTTGCTTGCATGCAAGTACTAGAAAACCTTTGTACTTTTAAGATTACTCAATTAGATCAGAATTTTTCCTCTCTGAGCCACCTAGTTAGGGCTGTATTAAACACCCCAATTGTGTGAGCAAATGTGTGAGCATCCTTCCCCTAGAGAACCTGTATAGCCCTGTAGTCCTTTTTTGTTACCCCAAATACAGCTCTGTGGGCAATTTCTTCCCCTTCAGCTCTGTGTACAGCCTCATAGTTCACCTTCGTCTTCCCCAGCTCCATGTGTGCCTGCCTCCAAGCCTTCAAAGCATCCTACCCCTACACTGAGGTGCAACCCACAATATAAGTTTTGTCTGGTTTTCCCAAGCATGTTGCTCTCTGTTTGTTGCAGAGATTTAGGTGTTCAACTGCTAAGTGAAGTGTTAAAAGCCAGGTTGGATGAGGCTTTAAGCAACCTGATCTAGTAGAAGGTATCCCGGCCATGACAGGGAGGCTGAAACTAGATGGTCTTTAAGGTCCCTTCCATTCCAACCCGTTCTGTGATTCTGCGACTGATAATTCACATTCTGCACTAGGTGTCTTTGGATGGTTTACTCCTGTGGGAGCCCTGTTACAGCTACGGCCCAGGACCCAGGCGGGTGAAACATCTGTAAGTGGAAATGTCCTAAATCAGCCAGGTGGTCATCTGTGCCTCACAGGCTGCGGGTTTCTCACCACTAACCCAAAGGTGGGACCTTGCTTGGTGATGAGTTTCCCATGGGCAAGGAAAGACACCAAAAAGCTGTTTTCTGCTTCTGTCTACCATCATCTAACCTGATATAGCTTATGATTTAGGTAGCATGTGGAGCATTTGGAGAAGAAACGAAGAAAAAAATTGTTACGACTTGATTATGCGCCCGGTAGCATGGTTCACACAGTTTTTCCTTCCTTAGAAACCATGCTGACTGTGTAAGTGCAACGGCCCTGTACAAACAGCTGCTAATCAGCTATACTATTACTGTTTCAAAATGTAGAGGCTTGTTCTCTGTGCAGGATGTGGGAATGGCATTTAATGGTCCAGTTACACCCCACCTCTGTCTACAAAAATTAGGTCCCGGCTCTTCAGCATGTTTGCCCATTTGTGACCGCTTACTGTGGGAGCTGGCATGCATGTTTGTGGCTCCTGGCAGCCAAGGGGCTGAGGGAAGGACCGAGCCACTGGCACTTATAAATAGCTTCTGGAAAGGGGATTATGAGGATGGGAACTGGCTGTCTGTCTGCAGCAGGATGGGTCTTGCTGCACTGCTGCAATGACTGAGGGAGAAGTAGGGGTGTCAGGGTGTGCACTGTTACTCTCCAGCATGTCCTTATCTCCACCCTCAGATAATGATGGACATTTTCTGTGCCCTGTTTGTGAGTGGGACCAGGGCATCTCACACTCAGTTGCAATGATAAGGTTTGGTGAGGCACCTCCCAAACCCATGAGAGTGGTGGTTTTGGTTACACCTCAATGACATGTGCTGTCAGTATGTGGCTCTTCACCAGGTACCTTCTTCAGATGAACTCCTTGCTTTAAACCCAAACATAATCCTGGGATTATGCCCTTTCCGTCCACTCTACAGGGTGTCCATCACCCATCAGGTGTGGACAGGACCAGGCCATCCCCAGGGGGTGCTCACATCTCTCCATGCCTAAACCCAGCTGCATCCCTCAGTGACTCTGCTCCCTGGCCATGGCTTTCACACCAAGCAAACTGTTGTGTTGGTTTGCCAGCACAGGGAAAACCTCTTCACTTCTCCTCTACTCTCCACTGGCCTGACTTCTGTGCATGCCGCTGCTTGCTAATGGCCCTGCCATTCCTTATATGCGTTTTTATCCATAAGGGTCAATTAAATCACTAGTGCCATCATCTGTCTGCCCGGGATGACTCCCAAGCACCTAACATTTTGCTGCATAATAACACAGGAGCACTTATTTCTTTGAGGCTGTCTCCGTGAATCACTGTAATGTATTTGCACAGCAAAAGGGATTTGGAATTAATGCGGCTCAAATCATGGCTATTGATTTAGCCCTCCATTCTGTTTGACACTGTTTATGTTTTTTAACAAGGACACACTGGCCACACAGTTCATATTGCGCTGAATCATTGTTCATAAATCACCAGGTTGGGTTGGTTTTTTATTTTAACCTCCCTGTCCGGCGAGGTGGGCATAGCAGTGCTCCGGCGGCAGCTCAGCCCCAAAGGGATTGGTCACTCTCGGGTTTAATTTTGTCATGATTTACTGCAGCATCACACAGCAAAAAAAAAAAAAAAAAAAGCAAAGCAAACAGATGCCTGTGCTGGTAATCCTTCATCGTAATGGCTCCTGACAGAGCAGCTGTGGTTCTCTGCTAGTCAGGGTTTTCCATCAGAGACAACAGTTTTCCCGGGATATGAAACTTGGCTGTAGCAGTTTGCTTCACTTGAGCATCTCTCATACAAAAGAACAACACAGAAGAGGGAATTACTCTTTTGGAAAGGGATGCAATCTCATTCCCATCAAGATAATTTGCTGGCCCATGACTTTTGCTCTCCCTCATGCTTACGTATTTTAAAAGGAATGTCTCAGCCTTTAAAATGTGTTGTTGGAAAACTTCTGTAGAGGCTGGAGGTGAAAGCCTACAAAACCAAAACAGCTTCAAATGGTCACAGATCTTCATAAGAGACCAATGTGGAGGAATGGTGAATTAGGGCCTGGTGAAGCCAGGGTGGCTGAGGGAGGATTTGATTTAGCACTTTATTCCTTCTCTTTGTGAATCCCATGGATGTAAAACTATTTTTTCTGCAGGAAACCCCCAGGATATTCACTGACTTTGTCATCTCTTGTGTTGTATTTTCCAGTCCTGTCCGAGGTGTCAGGCAGGTAGAAAGGCTGTAATTGAGATTTGCTGCATTTGGTTCTGTGCTTGTGTGTATGTGTGTGAAATACTCAGCCAGTGGTGGAGGATTCATAATTATTTCTCTGCCACTGAGCCTAGCGGTGCACAGTTGCATATTGATTTGCTGTAGTCGAGATGAGCAGAGTAATTATGACGATTCATTACGAACACTGAATTATGGCATTAGGCAGACAGTTGTTTGGTGTGTGACAAATTGTGAATAAATAGGATAGGACGTTGCACAGAGAAAGGCACGTGGAAGGTAGCAGCTTGCAAAGGCATGGGGTGGCTTTGGATGACTTGGCAGGGCTGCTCCATCCCTGGAGTCTCTGTGAATGCTGCAGAAGACCCTTAGATCCTGTTGATTGGCGTTATCTCTGCATTTGGTGTTATGACAAATTAGTGCTGATGGTGTCTCCATCTAACACAATGAGGCTTTGGCTGGGGTCTCTCCAGCTTGCGTGAAAGTGGAACTGCCATACGGGTTGTGCTGTGGTTGTATTCCGAGTCCTGACAAAATTTTAAGTCTGAAGTATTTTAAATGAGTGAAATGAGAGAAAATTGTCCACTGGGTTGGTTTTGTATTTTTTTTTTTTTATAGAGGAAAATGTTTTTATGGGTGGGATTTGAAGTCTTCCACATTAAAAGGAATGTTTTCTAATATATTTTGACAAGCGTGCTTTTAGCTAGAAAGCAAGTAATTTCCTGTTGAACTGGTATTTCAGAATGAAATATCCTTTGCTTTTCAAATGAGAAAACCCCTCAACTCAAACAATCCTCCTTTCTCCCCTCCCTTCTTCCAGACTTCAGAGTGAATGACTTTGACATCCCGACTAGTTTCATCTTAAAGACCGTCAGGTGGCAGAGACTCCTCTGAGATGATATGTACCATCCTCTGGAGGCCCTACCTCTCTCCTTGGACAGTGAAGGGAGACATTTAGACTCATTTAAATGAGAGACTTCCAGACTCCCAGCTTGGGACAGATTTGATACTGTTGAAATAGTTACAGTTTCTGGAGAAAAATGGAAACATAATCATGCTATGCCTGTGCTTAAATCTGATTTTCAGGGCCAGTTAAGAATGCATTCAGTTGCCCACTGCCAGGTACAAACATGTCATACCCATATGACATCTCTTAATTTCCACTTGTCCCTCCCTAAATGTTGGGTCTTGCTTACAACTTCAATACTTGCAAAGTGCACTATGGTCAGTGGTGGGAAGGTGCTGTGAAAATCCATGCCAACATTAGCCTGAGAAATGCAGAGTTAACGGTATTTGGAAGTCAGCTGCTTTATATGCACGTTGCCTTTCAGTGTATTATGTTTTTTTTACATCTAGACTACATTAACCTTGTGCTGGCTCCATCGTGCTGGCTGACATAAGATGGATGATGTCGGTGGCCTGGCGTAACGGCCTGCATGCCAAGTGTCTTTGAACGGCACCTGCTGCCTTCAGAGGGGGAAGCCTGTTTGCTCAATAAAAGCATGTTTAGCAGCGCTATCTGCGTAATTGGCTGGAGAAGCCCATGCCCCTGATTTTATGTGATGAGCTTTTCTTGGCAAGAAAACAGATGGATTATCAGGAAGTTTTTGCAGAATGACAAAAATGGGGCCAAATATTCCTATTTTGCTGCTTTTTGGAGCTCTGCTCAGTTGCTGTTTGGGATCGCCATGGTGGGGGCTTCTGCAACGAGATTTCCTCCCATGGTTAAAGCACCTCACTTCCACCAGTCCCTCGGGCAGGAGTGACACTACAGATGTAGGATGCTTTGACGGAGGAGATTGATCCAGTCTTTAGACACTTAGGAGACCTGCATTCAATTTTCTTGTGTGCCACCTTGTCATAGCACTTGGGGCATGACTCTAAGCTAGTCAAGAGCCCAGCTGCTTTAGTAATAGGAGCATGGATAGGAGCAAGGCTTTTAAGTACCTTTTGCAAATATGGGCCTAAATACCCTGGGTCTGAGCTCTTGTGCAGAATTAAATTGGGGATAACAACACTTGTCTTCCATAGAAAGGTGCTAAGACACCAGATTGCCCAAAGTGTGCTTTGATATTCTGTGTTGTAAGGAAGCAGCTGTAAGCTAAACATCGAATTATAAGATTTATCATAGGCTCTTATTTCAGCCCTCCGATCTGGAACCTGAGAAGAACAGTACAGAGCAGGTATTGACATCAGGGCTGTTCTCACCCATTTCAAACACTTGGGCATGGTGCAACCACTACCTCAGAATTTCACATTTTCCAGTTAGAGTGGGAACACAAACCTATTCAGACAGATCATGCTTCGGACAGGAATTTGCAGCAAGGTAGGTGAATGTCAGTGTGTGTGTTGTGAGCTGGTCAAGAGCTTGTATGCTGAACTTCCAGCTTGCTCAGAAAACTTTTGCTTAACAGAGACTGACTTATGCATGTACGGTGTATGCGTGTACTGTCTACTTTGCTTGTACCTGTGCCTCTGGTGGTGCTTCAGTTGTGGTGAGAGCGGTAGGTTTGCTCTTTTCTTCTAAGTTCAGACTCACTTTGAGTTTTGCCTTTGGTGCTTTTTTAGGGTGATTCCTGTACATTTTAGTGTTAGGATGTTAGCTGCAACTCCTTCCCCAGCTGCGTGGCAAAGACATGAAGCCTGACTACCTGTCGCTGGTGACCATGGAGCAGTGCAGAAAGCCTGAGCCTTCAGTTCTATAAATTCCTGTAAAATGAGGAGTTTCTTCTGCTTTTGGCTCAGAATTAAAAATCCTTATTTACTTCCTTATGCAGGGAAAATGCCTGATGAACTCGGAGGGAGTTGTATGCAAATTCTGCAGCCCCAGGAGCAAATATTACGCCTCTTTTAGCTCTGCATGCAATCAAGCCTGTGCAACTCTTTCTGTGCTTTGTTGTGACAGTCAGCATGGTCCTGTTTCTATTTTGAGCCTCGACTGATTGAACTTTTGTTTGCTGGGTTTTGGCTCAGTTGCTCCATGCTACCTGAAGAGGAACTGAGGGAACAAACAGCTTTCCTGAGCTATTGTTACTGCCCGGGGCAGACCTGAGCCACTTGGCTGTCCCACGCAGGCGTGAGCGTGACCCTCCCACCTGAGGGGTGGCCAAGGGGACAGGGACAAGATGGGGACCCTGGCATCTGCTCTTTGCTGGAGGGATGAGGCTGGTCTGGCTTGGCAAGGACACAAGACTAGGAAAATTCTCATCGGCATCTCTAATGTCAAGAGGGAGTGAAGAGGGTTGTCACTGCCCCAGGAAAAGGGTTGTAAATTGTTTTTTCTGCTGCTTGCTGGAGACTATCTCTGTCCAAATCTTTTGTGACCTTTTCCCGTGGGAGTTTGGCATAGAAATAGGAAATAGAAGTAATGAAAGGGGGAAAAGCGATTATGTGGATCTTGCAGGGAACTATTACTCCAACTATTTTAGCTGGATCTTTGGGTCACAGTCCTTAAAGAAAAGTGAAGAGCCTTTGGTTGCTCCTGGTTTACCATGCAAGTCTGAGTGCCTTTCTGCTTTATTCCTAGTTATGTTTCTGCCCTTCTGTATTTCTGGGGCACCTGTATCCCTTTCAGCTCTCCAAAGACCTGCACTTGTCTCAGGGCAGGATAAGGTGGTCTGCTGGCAACCGCCTGAATTCAGAGCAGCATGTGCTTTACTTGGAGCATGATTTTTAACTTACTGGAGTCACAGGTTCGTCTCCATGTAGCTGAGGTGAAGCACACACTGAAGCACTCAGGTTGCTATGAATGGGCAGTTGCATTGCCCCTGTGAGGTGTTTCCCTCTCAGTGTCCCTCAGGATATTTTTTGTCCAGCTCTACAGACCTTAGGAACTCAGATACTTATTTTCTTGCTATGGGCAATCCCTTGTGAGGCTGATCTGAATCCCTGTGTATAGGTAATTAGAGTCAAATTTGTGTATGTGCATATTTGTTGGGGTGCCACAGAGACAGGTTGCAGGAGAAAGTACAAGCCTGGAGTAGTGCAGGGCGAGGAGAATAGATCTGTTGTCAACAGAAGGGAACAGATGGCTTTCGTTGTAATGCCTATATTTATATTTAATGTTAATATTCCTCCCAGAGTGCCAGCACTTCAGTGATATGTAACACAACATAAAAGCATCTGGGGAGAGAGGGGATAAGGGAAATGGATTCATCAGATCCTGGGAGGAAATCCAGCCATGGACTTTGCCACGGTATTTCAGTGGGCGTGAGCAAGCAGAGAAGGCAGAAGTTAGCTACAAACCTCCTTCGGAGCACTGTGGGCATTGCATTGACATGCCTATGCCAGAGAACCTGAGAAACCACGAGAGGACCCTGGAAGGGAGCAGCATTTGTGCCCAGTGCTCTGACTGTGGTGAGATGCTGCATTGTGAAAGGAGCACTTTCTCACAGCATTTTTTTAATTCCAGGGTAGGGAAAGGCATCAAGCTCCTGCTCTGTCATCCTTGCCATCCATGTCCTGGTGAGGTCAATCCCATCCTGTCTGGCTCCTTGTAGAGTCTCCTCACGCTGGTCCATGGTGGGATTAACTGGCGTGCTTGGAATTGCTTTCTGACTTGTTCTGTGAATGCAATTAGTCACCACTGGCACACAGGTGGAAGATGAAAGTTGATTCTGTGGCATGTAATTAGCTGTTATTGCTGGAAGAGTTTGAAAGAAGAGACAAATAGTTGCAGTTCTGGATACATGGTTGGGAGAGGGTCTCATGGAGCAGCAGTGAGATACACCAAATTTCACCTGAGACCTATGTGTTACTTTTAACGACCTTTTGTCTTTCTCTTAAAAGATAAACAAGAAGCTTGAGTCTCTGTGGGTGTAAATCAGTGTAGCTCTGCTGGAGACAGTGGAGCTCTACCAAATTTTATCAGCTGAGGAGAGATGGAGCCTGTGGGTTAAGTGATGACAGAATTATCCTTGTGTGTGTTTTTGTGTGTGCGTATGAAAATGCACTTGCCGGTGCATATGTGCCCACACACTAGTTAAAGGTGACTGCTTTTATATTTGTTTGTATTTAGTGCATCTTGGAGGCCCTACCTAGACAACAGTCAAAAATGAAATATCATGAGATCGTTAACACGTCCCCAACTTGTTAACAAAATTATCACATAATTTGTAGTTAAAAAAGCCAATTGAAAGACTCGCTGAGTAATATTCCTTTCAGTCCCCTGACATGTGCATGTATTAGAAATCCATCTGATACAAAGCACAGGACAAAAATGATCGATAGCAGGTTACAGTGCTCTTTATTACAATGAATTAATTGCTCGCATCTAGCAGATTTTCCTCCCAGTGGAAGCTCTGGGTATTGAACATGTCTCTCTCATTTCTCTTCTATCCTTGCCATTGGAAACATGCCAGACAGTTTCATACCATCATTTAAAATTATTTGTGACCTGAGAAAGTTGTGTCACCCTTGAGGCAGTTAACTTTCAGCTAAAAAGTTTGGTGACATTGTAGGAGATACAGGGATACAAAGATAAGGAGATACAGAGATACAAAACTATAAAAAGTTTTCTGATGAGAAGATGGAACTCCTCAATCTAGTCCTCCATCAGCAGGTCCCACCTGAGAGCTGTGCTGAAATGTTTTTCCTGATTCTTGAACCACTGTTATTTGACTGGCATCCTATTCTAAACCCAACATACTCCAAAGGTATTAACCATCACTGTTTTTCATAGTCCTGGGCAGTGGACCCCAAAAGCAAATGACTGCAGGAATATTCCTTCAGCCTAGAGAGGAGACTTGTATCAGATGACGACAGGGAGTGTATTGGTGGAGAAACAGGGGGAAACTTCTGCTGCTTTCTGTGCAATGCTATTTGACAGCTTATTCCCTCTTTCTGGTGGGTGTTTGACAGCTCTCATATGTAGTATGACCTGTCAGAGACACAGCAACAGGTCATTAACCTGCTGTTTTTACAAGCTCTATCTTGACACAAGCATCCTATTCAAGGCTCCTGTGTCTGGCCTATTACAGGGTCTTAAACGTAAAGAAAATAAGTGCTCCAAGCCTTTCATTCTTCTGAAGCTGTGCAGGCAGTGGGTGGAATGCTGTGGAATTACATTAGTTAATTTAGATCTGTTTTGTGGCTTTGCCCTTTGCCTGTAGAGTAAGAAGTATTATCTGTTTAAGGACTCAGCTTCTGAATTCCACTCCTGACTTGCCTCATAATTTGACTTTAGGTAAGACACTTAAAAATGAACTGGTTCCCAAAATAATCTGCAGAGAAGTGTATCTTCTCCAGGTGTGCAAAATGAGATGATGCTTGTAGGGCAGGTAAGCAAAGACTTCTTTGAGACTCCACAGCAAGGCAGCAGTTGACCAAGGAGGAGGACTTGTACCTCTGGTCCAAAGTATCCTGCCTACACATTACAAAAGAGTCCTAATCCTCCTGTTTGCTAAAGGATTTGAGATCTCCCACCATTTTTACAAGGTGTCATTTACTACTTCCACCTCACGTACTTTATCTGAGATGTGCCTACAGGCCTCACTCCCACATCTCCAAATTACCCAAGTCAAGCTGTGGGGAGGCAATGGAGCAGGATGGGAGGGTTTAACTCCTACTTTCTCCTTTAGAAAAAAAGGTTTTTTAGGGCTTAAGATACCATGCAAGCATGTATCATCATGTCTGAATTTCTTGCTGATGGCTTTCCTGCAAGTTTCTTTATGTAAAGCAGGGGGGAAGTATTAAAACAGGAGTCAGCATTTTACCAAAGATGCAGTTAGAACACAAAGTTTATTCTTTAACTCTATTTTTATGGCCCGATTGGCATTAAAAAAATCTCTCTTTGATGAAGATTTGTAAGGTTTTGTTGCTATGAACCACAATATGCATTTGGAGATTCTGTTGAGTGGCTGTTGAGATGTGTATCCCTAGAGACTGTTTTAATTTCTATATTCATTAAACTTTTCTGTGAAGCCTGAGAGAGACCCAAACCCTTAAATAACACAGCTGTGAAAGTTGGGAGAGGAGACATCAGGATCAAGGTGCACATTCACCAATAGTTTAACCCAGTCTAAGTCTTCATGGCCATTAAGTCAGTCCTGTTCCCTGCTCTTCTGCTCTCCATCATTGCACCTCAGCCACTCATTGACACTTTCTCCTCTGTGTCCACAGCAGCGCTCTCACAGAGTGCGATGAATCGGATCAGGGAGCTGTTCTGGCTGAAAACTAGTGAAAAAAATGACTATATAATTAATCAGATTCTTCTAAGCTGTAGTGTTGACACAAGGGAAGAGGCAATACGTGGGTTAGGGCAGGCAAACTGCCCTATGCACCTTGTAAACTTATTAAACCGTCACTGGAGACACCTCCACAGATACAGTTTGTCTGGCTGAAAATAATCTTTTTGGGGGCCATTTAGCACCATCCTGTAGAATTCTGTCTCTGATACCTCCACCCAATGGGATGATCTTAAAAGGTAGAAAGGTGTTTACTTTCTCTAGAGTTTTACTTGCAAGGACAGCAATGCCCATCGCATACCTAGGGTGATGAGTAAAGGAGCTGGTTGACTGTGGCTCATGCTGTCCGCCTTTGAAGTGAATAGATATCTTTTATTGACATAGCTGGGCAACAGATGAGGCCCCGGATGAAAGAGCCACTGTTTTACTAAGAGCTACTTGTCTCCCTAGGTTGCAAAAATAAATAATCCCAGACACTTTCTAAGATGGCTGGGCTAGTGCTGCACATATCTTTTTTGTGAAGTTTTATTTAAAAGAAAAATAAATTTCTTGCAGTCAAAGGGCTGCTGGCTGACCTGACCTTTTCAGACTGAAAATGGCCACTGAAAGGATAAATAAGATAATGATAATAAAAACTCCCCTAGTCATTGCTGGGCTGCTGCTGAAAGGGATTTGGCAAAGGCTGAAGAAATGTCAGAGTGAAAAAGCACACCATCTCTGCTGAAAGACGACTGTGTCTGACCCCATCTGGTGCCCAGTAAGGCTGGTGAAATCTCCACTGCTCAGAGCACAGCCCTGAAGTTTCATGCAGGTGATGCTATGTTACATGGGAATGCACTGTCCTTAAGAAACCATTTAGTAAATGTATAGTATAGTATAGTATAGTATAGTATAGTATAGTATAGTATAGTATAGTATAGTATAGTAAATGCAGTTTCTTGGAAGGACACAGCCTGCCTTTGATGCCAGCCTGCTCTCTGAATCTGTTTATGTGTTGAAATGGGCTGCGCTTTTCAACAAGTAAACACTTCACCCCCACGTATTTCTCCTAGCTCTTGTGCTCAGCTTCCTTGATGATAACTGCCTCATTAGCTGCCTGATGAATGGTCCATGGGTCCATGCGCATTAGCATCACTTTATCTAGCTGATAACTATGAGCTTTACCCTGGGAAGCTATGTAACATCCATCACTGGGGATTTTCTAAGAGGTTAGGCAAATTTCTGTCAGGAATGGTTTAGGTATGGGGGACAAGAAGATGCACTAAATGGCTTCTGAAGTGTCCTTCTAGTCCTGCTATCTCTTACTTTAAACTCTGCTGTAGTAATAACATGTTATTTCTATGACAAGCATCTCTGGGATGCTTAGTTAAGAGATGGGTGCCTCTTGGACTAGGAGCTGTTCAGAGTCTGCATTTTCAATATTGAAATGTCAGCCCAGCATGTCACAGCTGGGTGAAGAGATACACAGAGAAGGACTTGTCCCACCTAACCTCAGATGAGATGCTTGTGTAGAAACGTGTGTGTCCAGGCTAGGCTTGCTTGCTCCTCCAGCTCTGGAGGGAGAAATGAATACAGTTCATGTGCCCTGCTCTGGATGTCTGAGATGTGCTGGAAGCACGTCCTCTCTTCGCTGACTGTCATCCCATGGTACATATGCTGACCGAGGTCAAAGGAAGTCCTTTGACCTGGTTGGTATGAGAGCTTAGTACCTTTCTCATTTCCACTGGGACACAATATTCATCCAAACACTTTTCTATCAGCTGTTTGTTTCTAAACATTGATAAGGGTTGTCTCTGTCCTCCTTCTGCTGACGGAGCTGCTCATGGCTCTCTGAATTTACTCCATCATTCTGCAGAGATCTGTCCACTGCGGGTCACTCTGCTCACTGGCCTAGGACTAGACATTTATTTTAATATAATTGTGTTAGAATCTTGGAAATCATGTTTAAACAGGTTATATAAAAACTTACCTAAAATGTAATTTATTCTGATTCCTCACAAATATTGATGATATATTTTTGCTGAATTTTGGCTTACATTCAGTAAACCTCTTCAGTTCATCTTTAATTTGCAGATGGCTTTGGCAGTGTTTCAACCTCAGCTTCTGATGGCTGAAACCTGGTGCTTGAATTAGGCTCAAGATGCAAATAGCCTGATTTTCAGAAAGTCTGAATATATGCAGCTGCCTTGTGGGGTTTCTAAGTAATGCAATTAGGGCTGAGTTTCTCACTGCCAAAAAAGCTACAAATGAATTAGGAGTCCGGAAAGAGAAATGTGACAGAATACACATCAATGTCTTTAGGAATCTGGGGATTTAGGAATAAGGATGGAAATAATTGAAAGCCTGGCTCAAGTTTTCAGCTGAAAAGTACTAGTATAAGTAATTTCAAATGAGATTAAAGAGGAGTGTGTTCGTGTTCAGGAGAAGCATAGAGCTGGGCATTAGGTCTGAATGAGGGATGTGACAGAGCCCTGCTGATGGATGGGTCTGCTGCTCACTCATGGGCTGGGGATGATAGGAGCACAGAGGGGAAGCAGAAATATTTACTGATGGCAGAGGATATACTTAGAAATAATGAGTGCAGTAAAAGAGGAGGATGGGCTAGAAGCCCAAACCTAATAAGAAATGGGAACTTGCATCTCCTCTTTCAAAGACTGAGTTGGGAGAAGTGATGGATAGGCAGCCCTTGAAAGCACTGGAGCAGTCTCAAAGTTTTGAAAGCGTAGTCCCTGAGTGTGCTAATGCTATGGAGGCCAGACGTGGGGAAACACAGCCACATAGAGAGACTGCTGTGTTTCTACATCTGCTGTCTTTTGGGATATCACGTCTCAGTGTACCAGGGAAGGGAAAGCGTTGTCTCCTTTTCAGTGTGATTAGTCTGGGGGGATCACAAGAGTGCTCAGTAGGGTTGGGCTCCCTTCTTATCTCATCCTGAATTCATTCTTTCCTTAAAGGGGCTTTTGTGTGTGGGTATTTTTTTTTTTTCATAAATACACAGCTAATCCCTATTGCATGTGTAAATATAGATAACACATGGGTCTGTAAAGATTATGGATGCCACTTTTGGCAAACAGTATCTTTTAATAGCATTGTGTGCAGTTAATCGGGTTAAGCAAAAGTATCAGTGGAATAAGCAGTGCAAGTTCAGGGAAAGAATAAGTGACAGACCTCAGACCTCCTGAGAGTTGTTTTTTAGTAATGTTGTGGCAGGTAGGGTAGAAGCTTTTTTTCTTTTTTTTTCTGGCTCAGTGATGTCTGTGGTTGGAAAACAACATAAGCAGAGCAAGCTGTTAAATTGCAAGAGACTAACTATTATATTTCATAACAGATACGGTAAATGTATATTGCTTCTGGGCTTCATTCATTATTTCTGTCCAGATCAAGCATTTGGTGCATTGGGAACTGGTTGTAAGGGCTTGTGCCCTCTCTGCCCTTCAGTTCTAATTATGGTTGGGAAGGGCTACAGGGCATCTCCCATCTAGGTGAAAGGAGGGTATGAAAAGATTGGTGCGGAAAAATATGAAAAGGCATCGAAATGGGTGTTACTCTTCATCATGGAGAAAGCTCACTTTTGCAGGGGGTCATGTGGGAGAAAGTTCTCCTGTCAGTGGAGAGGAAACTGATAATTCTGGAGTTTCAGAAAATGCCCTGAAATAGGCATTTACTTTAAGATGAGAAGAGCTGTGCCCTGGAAATATCTGTGTCTGTCAACTGTTGTAAAGGGCTGTGAGATAACTAGTTCAGATGTAGAAGCCTGCCCTGGAGATGTCCAACACTAAATGCACTCGGCCTGGGGACCTGGGCAAGGAGGAGCGATCAGTGCCACTTAAAGTTGAGACAAGGGTTGTGTGAGAAGAGGGACAGTGGAGTTGGAGGACACACGGGGAGGACGTGGCTCACTGGAGTGTCACGCAGCCAGCTCATGGTGGGCTGGGAGCTGGAGAAGGGCTGCAAGGCAGGAGGTGCGGGTGCCCCATGAAGCCAGGAGATGTCTGTGGGTGTTTTGCACAGGACACATATGAGAGTGGCAGGCCCACACCATCGATCCTGTATCGATGCTTTTTGAACATAGCATGCTGGATGAAGTCTGTCAGTTTTTCTCCCCCTGGCCAGAGCTGTGAGCAGTGTACCGTCTCTTTGATGTCATGTGCATGCACAAGGGCATCTCTTCTGTACATGGTGTACTTCAAAGAGAGTGTATGTAAGTCAGAGAGTTTCTTACAACAGCTTTGCATGGTAGTGCAGATGTGATTTTACTAATTCTCCAGGAACAATAAAGCAAAATTCAGCACAGGGAAAAACAAACACACCTATTTTTGGTGACATTTCTTCAGGTTACTATTAACCTTTCATTTGAATTTTAATGCTGAGGACTGCACATTGATTCTGAGCTGCTTCTTGGAACAGCATCAATTTTCCATTTAGAAAATTGTCTTTTTTTTTTTTTTTTTAGCTTAACCCTATCTGGAGTGTTGTTCATTTTTTTCTGAGAGACACTCCCCTATGGAAACCTACTCTTTCGGTCTGAAATTCAAACTAGTTTTGCCAAAGGCTAGAATTATGAGCAATATATTAGGAAAAGTTATAGGAAATAACAGCTGAACTGGGGGAGGGACATGTTTAGAACATTAAGGCCAAAGCCAGAAAAGTAATAAAACAGAATCAGCTTACAGTTAAAATTAAAACAGGGCCATGGCCAAATTTAAAGATACTATATGTCTGGATGATAGTGGGGAAAAAACATTGAAAACAAAACCAGAGTAATAGCTGGCAACGGATAACATCTGGCAATGGATTTGCCATGAAATGCATTTCAGAGAACTGTTGGGTGAAGAAATTTCTTCATTAGGGAGGAGAAGAAATCCCAGCATAGTGGAACAGCATTTTTCAGTGAGAGGCAAAGGTGTTGTAAACATCCCACTGTGCCTTCTATATTTGGAAGTTCAAATTGCTGAGGCAGATTAGAAGCGCTGAGCCCAGTAAGCCAGTGTTAATGGGAGATTTCCAGTGCTTGGATACATCACGTGTGCTCTGAGGGTGTCGGTGCTGCAGTCAAGGTGTGCTTCCAGGTTGTAGGGGTGGACCTGAGCTATGCTGGGTGCTGAGGACAGCATCACCATGGATGCTAAATCAGCTTGAGATACTGGATCACTTAGCTGAACCAGAGCTCCATGCAGTTATATTCACCCACTAGAAGTAGCTAAACTGGTTAATTTAAAGCTGGCCGGTTGTGAGCTGCTGTCATGCCTGTAATGCAGTGCAGATATATTCTTGTTTTAAAAGAGCAGTACAACTGGACCCTCGGTGGTTGTTTCTAGGTAAAACTATAGTATAGGGGAGAAGATGGCAGCGATGGTAGCTGGAAGAGATTTTGGAGCTATGCATGTGTGACCAAGGGCAGAAATTAATTTGCAGAGTCTTCATTACAGTCAATTATTGGAGGAACAACCAAGTCCTTGGAGTGGTTTTCAGACATAAAGTTGAGTTGAAAATCAGGCAGAAAACAAACAAACAAAAAATCCCCCTCTTCTATAAGGGAACTGATCACAGTAGAGGAAAAAGTAATGGAAAGAGATCATGTAAGAACTTAGTTCTGCTGTAGAACCTTCCTAGTGAGACTTGAGGCTCCTTGGTGGACACAGCTCGCTGTACACAGGGATGGAGTGTTCAGAGGGAAAGACATCTGTTGGGCCCATCTCATCTGGAAACCTCATCTGGCTGATTAAAGGTGGAGAGATTTGAATGGAGGGATGGAAGAGGAGAGATGGAGACCTGACTCTTCTGCCTGAATTTGGAAGAAGAGCAGAAACCCTTTTTTTCTTTATAATTTTAGTTACTGTCCTGAGTTTTGAATCTCCAGCTGATAATTGACCGTCAGACACCATTAGAGGGGACATTTCTGCACTTCATGGTGTGTCCCTCCCAGCTGCACCACTTCTGAGACCCCCTCTGGCTCCTTCTTGACTGCAGAGGGATTGCTGGCTAGACATCCCTCAAGTGTAGTTTGAGAGGATGGCTATGAGAGCAACCTGGATTGTTGACACCAAAATGCTCTCTATAATTTTTTTGACCTAATATGAAATAGAAAAGAGATCTGAACATGAGTCAGATTCAGAAGGTTTCAATATCCTTTTCTTTGCTTCACTCTAGTCTTGCATATTTAATTTAATAGATAATTTTTTTCTTATGTGATATGAATGATGAGATGGATCTATTACAGATATGTTATGTATATATTCTGGTTGCCTTATAGGCAGATTTCATACCAAGGTGATTAAGGACTGTTTTTTTTCTGTTATTTGAAGATTGTATAGTGAGATGAAAGGGGGAAAATACATATTTTAATTGAGTACATTCATAGAGTTGAGGGTGAGGTATATCATATTTCATGCGTAGCTCTGGGTTTGACAGTATCTTCTTATGCTTTGATTTATTTTTAAGGCAAACAGTTTTCCTTTCCACTGTGCTGTTAGTTAGGTTTCTAAACCATAGGCTGAGACACAAAGACATTCATTGAATCATAAAAATATTAAGTCCAGAGAAATGAGAATATTATTTTCACTTGGATGCAAAATACCAAAGGCTTTGATGATGTTTAGGTAGAACTTTATTAACATCTGAATATCTCTGGAGAACTATGGTAACAGTAGAAAAAGTATCAAACTCAGTATTGTTTGTTTTTCTATAAGCCAATGAGGTGAATTGCAAGTCTTCTCCCTGTGGGTCAGCTGAATATTTGCAGGGATTAACTAATCTATACAAGAGCCAGCATGGACTGACCCTCATCCACCTGATTCCCCCTGTTCTGCTCCATCATGTGGGATGTTGGCACTGCAGGGGGTCTCAGAAGGACCAGAAAAGATTGCCCCCAAAATAATCCTTGTGTGCACAGAGCACCTCCTCCTAGGGTAGTGTAGCTTAGGGACTGATGTCCGCAGTCATGGTGGCGCAGATCTTTAGGAAGGCAGATTTATGCTGCCTCATGGGTGGGTTTTGCTGTAGTGAGGAGAGCTACGCCAGCTAAGGAGGTCTTCTGCTTTTGCCTTGAGCTGCAGACATGACCATTGCCTTCTCCCTCTTTGGTTCATGGCCAGTCCTGCCAGGAGAAGCCAGCTAAATTGAAAAGAACCAACAAATTTCATGGATCCACCACACCAGTATACCCTAAAGCTGCATAAACCTTAAGCCTGTGGCTAGAGCTCTGATCCTGTTTTCCTCAGTCCCATGATTTTGTGTGTTATTTTTATGGGCCACACAGGGCTGTGCAGTGTTGGAGGTGGGGTTCACCTGAGGAAATGGGGAAGTCTCCATCCAAACTAAGCGGCTTGTCCTGCTCTGTAGCCAGTGGAGAGAAAGAAGCATTTCTAGCACATGTATTATCTCCTTGTCCCCTCTGCAGCAGGTCTCTAAAATAGGCATGTGGCCAACGCTTTCCTTCTATTAACTGCAAAGGGAGCTGGAGGTGGCCTTGCCTGTGTGGAACATCTCATGGAACTTGCCTGTATGTGTCATTTTAATATAGGTATGTTCCCTCTGAAGAAAGGTATGCACCAGTTCTGGAAGCTTCACCCAAACTCTGTCTTGATGCCAAAACAATTCAAGAATGAGATGTTGCTGAGGTTTATTTTAATAGTGAAAATCTGGGTTATGAATTTGGAAACAAAGCTACAAAGACAAAACTAAAAATGTAACTAGATGCGAGTCTAGATTGTGCCTAGGATCTGAATCAATCTCAATCAATCAGACTCAATCAATCAATCTGAATCAATATCAATATCAATAAGATAAATAGCTAACATTCTTTCCTAGCTAACACTAGGAAGTTTCTTACTGCTTTTCACTTAGACTACTCAGGGCTTTTCTCAGTCACAGAGACCATGGGGATGATCTTCCCTCACATCATCATTCTGCCTTGAGGTAATCCTCAGAGTTGACCCTGAATGGCATTTTCAGAGGTATCCCAATATTCGGTTTATCTCCCCTAATGTGTCTGGGTTTCCTCTGAAATCGATGAAGAGGGAAAGGCACTCACAGAAGCTGATTTATCCCATCCACCTTAGACATCCAACCTATCACAGGATGACTTGTGCGCTGGGTATGCCTTGCTCCATTGACCAGAAAGGAAGCCTTGTTGGCTACTATAGATAAGATACCATGACATCCAGAAGTTTGGGATCAATCCTGCTCTGAGACACTGGGAAAAAAAATTCTAGTGGAATCTGTGTCCTGTCTCTCAAATGCTTTTGCAAATCCCACCCTCTGCCTTAACATTTGTGCTGCACAGCATCTGATGTGCTTTGTACTTGCTCTGTGATGATACACAGTGATCATCAAAGCAGTGAGAGTGCTGCACAGTATGTTCCACACCAGCTACTTCCTTTCTGGTTTAATTATAACTGAGTTTGCTAATCCCAGTCTTGATTAATGAGCTTAATATGCAAATGTTATGATGAAACTGAGACTCTTTTTAATTGCTTGCAGACAGATTACCACTTCGAGTACACAGAGTGCGACAGCAGTGGCTCCAGATGGAGGGTGGCTGTCCCGAATCCGTCGGTGGAGTGCTCTGGACTACCCGACCCAGTGAAAGGGAAGGAATGCAGTATGTCAGCACTTTTCATTTTACAGACTGTTACTAGCTGTTTGTGGTATTTACTCTTGTGTGGCTTCTTAGCTCTGTCACTGATGTCCTGAGCGTCCCTGAGTTAGTCCTTCCCCTCCAATCCTTCTTGTCTCTTGGAGCTGTGCAGCAGGGATTGCCTTTGCAGCATTAGCTGTATAACTCAATATCTGCTACAGGTACCCTTGTATGCTAATTCACAGACAAGCCATGTCTATTACCACACCCCTTGAAGAGATGTGGTTGCTTGTCTTGAGCTGCCATACTCTTAAGTTCTGCAGCTCTCCAGTCCATTTGTAGCCGTAGTGGCCAAAATGGTGACCAGGAGTGGCCAAATTATATTTTCATAGTATCCACATTCTCATTACCTGCATTATTTAGCTAATTAATAAGCTGAATGCATAAGTAATGGTGAATGTCTTATTTGCCTGAGTTATTTTCATGATGAAGCTTTTGTGTTTTATTTATTTAGGTATTTATTTTTAACAGCTTGGAGTGTTCTCATATCACTTGGTCCTGCAATTTTTTTAATGTTAAAACACTTTGCATCTGGGGACATAAGCGAACTGCTGCTTTGCAAACACATTTGAGCTATTTCCTCACTGCTCTGTAGCTTCCCTAGCTGAATGCTCTTTCCCATCACACTTCCTTGCTCGAGCAATTCTCTTCACAAAAGATCCTGGCAGTGCGTTTCTTTCCTAGTTATTTGTACCAGGGGGTATAAATTACTGTATCTGACAAGCAGGATGAGCAATGGCGATGTCCTTTCTGTTTTAATGTAGGAGAGGTGAGATTTTATTCACTTCGGACTCTTTTCCAGTAAAGGTTTATTGTTCGTTTCTTTATGGCATATGTTCTAGTGTAAAGCACATAAATGTTTTCTGTAGCAGTGTTGGCCACTGGAAGATTTCTGACTGCTTGCAAGCATCATTTGAGAAGCTGTCTGTGTCATTCCTGGTTTTTGGTTTAGTTTCTGAGGTTTTAACTGTGGAATATCTGTATTTCCTTGGGATGTGTTTTTCAATTACAGAAATGCAAAGCTGGGAAGCACCTCAGGTGATCCCATAATTCACCCCCCGGCCCAAATAGCTGTACTGTCAATGACTTTGTCATTCATGGCTGTTGTTTGGCTAGATTGTTTTCAGAGACCTCTGGTGATGAAAAGTCCACAAGCTCCCCACATATTTGTTCATCTATTTTGTTCTATTCATTTTCCCTCCTGTTGCAGCTTTTTCTGCTGTTGAATCTCCCTTGTACTTCAAGTCTGTTACTTTTTGCTGTCTGCACTGTAAAGGAGCAGATAATGTTATCCCTTCTGCTGCACAACCACTTTTGGTGTACTCTGGAGTACATAGATATAACTCATTTTTTTCTGATATGCACTATTTCTTCTTAAACCTTGTGATAAATTGTTTAAGGTCCAGCAACATTATACTCTTCTCGACTTTCTGCTACAGATTTCGACAAATGGTGCACTTCCTTCTTCATCTCCTCTTATTTGTGTGTCTTTCTGGTCTTAAATCAGTTCCAGTGAAATTTCAACTGTTTTATAACAATAGAGGAATCTCTGGCTTCTCCATATCTGTCCTCCTGCTAGGCAACGGGAAAGCTCTGCCCAGTAGATTGGTTGTGACATTATACACCAAAATACAGGATTCTGTTAAATACACTGGGAAACTCATCTCAATTGATGTCTCTCCTCCTTGTTGTGTTGCTCTTAAGTCCCATGGCGGTTCAGGTGGTTTGAAAACCAATTGGGCATTTGGCTTTTTTTACTGAGCCCTTCAGATCACATGTCGCCGTGCACTCTTGGGAGTGCAGCAGTGGTAATATACTTCTGTCTTTTTTTTTTGTGTTTGTAGTAGATTCAGGAGATGTCTGGCTATACTCCGATGGCAAAAGTAATTTTAGGTTTCTTGTCTCTTAGTCTTTCACCTTTTCCTTTAAGAACAACCAGTCTTTCAGGCTGAAAACATGAATCTGTCAACAGCAGTCAATCACTGCAGGAATGTGTAGGGAACATCCCTCCCATCTGGCTTGGCTAACATGGTGGTTTTTACAGCAAAATATTTGAACCAGCTTAGAGTTTGGCTGACAGTCCATTCTTCAGTGGGTGGGATATACTGAGAGAGGCAGCTTTTGAAAATTATGTGCCCTCCAGCTTGTCAGAGTTTGCACATGGGTGTCTATTGTTGATGAGTTGTATTGAAAAAGCTGACAGATAGACACCTCCTCACTGACTTGTTTTATTCTCTGAACTGGTGGCTTCTATCTCATCTGACAACACCGGATCTGGACCAAGGATATCTTATACTAAAAGCACAAGGTGCAGTAGCCTCAGGAAAATGAGATGTTCTGTATTTGGGGCTGCTACAATGCACATTCTCAGTGGATCATGTACAGAGTGAGATTTGTGCTACGGACTTGGCCAGGGGTTGCATACACACCTCACCAAGTAATTAATGAATCCATGGGATGCCTTCCTTTTCTCATAGGTCTAGAGTTGTTTTATGCTGAAGCCTATCAAGAAGTACTATAAGTATAGCATATCCTTTGAGATGAGTCTTTCTGGTCATTCTACAAACTTATACAGATTCTGCTATTTCTTGTAGATCCTACTCTACACCAGAGCATCCTGACACTGGGGTGCATCCTGACATTTGGTAGAGTCCTGGACTCCCTTAGGTATCTCTTTCAGTCCTTCAAGCTGCAGAACTGGGGACCACAGTATAATCACCACAGGCAGGACAATTTGCAGCTTTGGAGATCTGTTATCTTCATAAGTTTTGGTTGGTATCTACTAGTCCTGAGATATAGCTGAGCCAAGTATGCCTCTGCTCTTAAAAAAGGGTTTCAGTTGTATATCAGTACGAGCTCTTAGGGCTTTTTTTTTTGTCTCCTTGAGGTTGGCAGAGCCCTCAGTGGTCCTTGGTGGCAGTTAGGACACTGGATATGGAGGAATCTGAGTGAGAATGTGGGTTTTTTTGAAACACATCTGTCACTGCTGCTGACTTAATGATGTACTGTTTGCAGTTGTTTTCATCTATTCAGAAATGCCTACTGCTTGAGAATGTCTGCTGTTGATCTTTACTGCTCCCTGAAAACAGAACTGACTTGCAGGCTGTCATTAATTTTGAATCCTGAGAATACTGCACCAACCTCTCCCACTTCCAAATGCTCAGCAGTCATTCTCTTTAAATTCTCCCTGAACTACGAATTCAAAAGGAGGTATAAAAATGTGTTAAATGTCTCTAATCATCTCTGTAAATATGCCTAGACTGTGGTCTCCAGTGGAGTGGAAAGACACTTGAGACTGCTAAAAATGTATTAGCTCAGGTGCTTCACATATCTGGAGCAATCTAACTGTGGCACTGGAGCTTAGTTGGTGTCTTGAGATGTGCTCATTTTCAGGATGTTGTGTTTTACTGCTTTTCATTTGAATGAACCCATTTAAAATTAGGTTGGGTATCTCTGTGCTCTGCTGCATTTTGAAGTGCATGTCGACCTGCAAAGCACAGATGAGTGTAACCTGCTGAGAGTAATTGCCAGCATTCCCTAAAATGGCAGTAGTCTCCAAAACATGTCAGGTTTCATCCCTTTTGCGTCTTCAAAAACTTAATTGGCAAAGTTTACCTGCAGAGAAGACAGGGTCCTCTGAGAATTGGTCATGGGGTTCAGCATAGAAAGGACTGTCATATTTTGACTGCTCTATAACCTGGGTATTAGATGAAGGTTTTTTTTTTACTTTATCTTGCCTTGAGCACAGAGCAGCTTGATGAGACCACTTTCCCTTCCTGCCACCCTCCCCACAACATCTTTACCATGCAGATGGGAGGTAGGAAGAAAGAAGGAACCTCACATGGCAGAGATTTGTGGTGCTGTAGGAGGTCCTGCTATGCAGTGACCCCAGATGTGGGAGGGAAGGTCCAGGAGCAGCTCTGCAGCACAGTAGCTTGCTTGCAATGCACTGGGAAAACATGTCCCTTTCTATATTTCACTCTCCTTTTTTTTTTCGGATCTCCTTGCCTTGAGGGGCTGTGGTGATTGCCACTTTCAGATGCCACATCAGGGTGTCAGCCTGCTTTTTGCCATTCAGCACAATGTGGTACCTCAACGCTCACCCGGTGGGCTTGGGCTGCCTCTGAACAGGCGATGGCACAACCACACCAGACAACTTGGCCACCTCTCTCATGCTTGTACTTCATCAGAGATGAGTCATATTTTTGACATCAGCACATCACAGTTGCAAGGAATCCTGCAATGAGACGCATTAAAAGTGAAGCAAGGATCTTGGCTAGGAAAAAGGCAATATTTATTACACCTAAAGCTACTCTATGCAGCTCTCCTCTGCTTCACATTTAAGATGTCCCCTCCAGACATCTTCCTGGTATTGTTTTGGAGGTAAGGTACATACAAGGAGGCAGGGAGTGATGCACTGGGGGACATGGAGGGCAGAGAGCCTCCCTCAGTGAAATCCAGACTCTCTGAATCGCTCCGTTACTTCTTGACAGTCTGGAATGTGCTTAACTAGTTTGGACTTGTTCATTTTTAGTTACCACAGATCTTACTCTGATCTCGTGAGTCTGATAGCAGGGAGGGAGTTTAGCTGATAAGGATCACTGCCATCAGGGCAGTGTGCTTGGCTTTTAAAACGGAAAATATTTATGGCAGTCAATGGGAGCAGTTTGCTTCCAGGGCTAAGCTCTTGCCTGCTCCCCCATATGGCTGATATCTGTGAAAACCCTTTGCTTTGGTTTGGGGGCTGTATGCAGTGCCTAATGAGGACCTTTTGGGCCTGGCAGTGGGAGCAGGACTTGGCACTGCGCACCCACTGACACTGTGCTGTAGTCTGTTTCCGTGGCCACAGTCAGGCTTTTCTGCCAGCCTGACCATATGCTGCATGATTTACACTCAAATTAAAAGACTGAATTTGGAGCCTGCCTTCCTTCCGTGTCTCCTTTCCTTCCTCTCTTCTTCATCTCCTGTCACTCAAGTGCAACTCGAATACCTGGTTCGGAGTGTGCCCCTACTGTGCCCAGGCACACCGATATGCTCCTCTGAGCAGAGTTCGTCACCAAAAAATGCTTAAAGGGTTCACATTTTCACCTCAAATTCTTTTTTAATAGTAACTATCTTATTCCACAGCGTATGAATTACTTTTTGCCATCCTAAACAAGAATGGGTTGCACCTTATCTTACAAATATCTGTTAATTTTAGTGGCGCAATGCACATAATAAAGAAACTGTAGTGAGAATAATAGAGCAACTTCAAAAGGAGTTGAATTTGCTATATTCAAGGGGAAAAAGTGCTGGTAGGGTCATGTACAGTCAGCATCCAAATGCCAGTTATAATCAGCAAGATTTCTTAAGAAAGGAAACACAAAAAATATTGATAATATGGAAGAAATTTGATCAAATACGGTGCCATGGAGTTGTTAATGGCTCTGCTTGGCAAACTCCACCTTTACCTGGTGCCATTAAGGTGGGAGCAACTTCTTTGAAATCAGGAATGTGCTTCAGTTTTGAGGTGAGGCGTGTGAGTGTGTGCCAAAAGGTAAGCACGTGAAAAGCTCCACTGACTTCAGAAAATAGACTGTCCTTAATTACAATGGACTTTTCTGGGACCTGAAATGAAAATTTGTCCTGATTTATTGCTACTGAGCTGTGTTTGTTGAGTTTATTGTAACTTGTGCAATCTGCTCCTAGGATACCACAGGAGGAGATACAGATCTTCCTGCTAATTGCAGTGCACTTTAGACACAATTAGGGCAAATGACCTTTTTAAAGCTTGTAGGTTTTATAAGACTTTAAGGCAATTTAGGTGATCTGCAGGAGTTTTAACATTCTGCTTTTGTAACAGAAAACTTAAAGAGAAGGTTTTGATTTTCATGTTCCCTGGTCTCTGGTAAGATTGGGTATCTCAAGCAGGTAAGAAGTGGGTCTGCTTCTCATGCCCTTGAAGTCAGTGGGCATCTGCAAATTTTATAACATATGGTGTATGCACATACATATCTGTGTAGATGGATAATATGAAATGAATATTTTACATCTGGCAAAACCTGTGTGCTTGTGTTACAGCCTTCTGACATAAAATTTACATCTGTTTATTGTCAACTAGATTTGTATTCAGGCAAATTTGGTGTAGTCTTTGTGCTAAAGAATTGGTTCTTCTGGAGTTTTACTTAGAATTTTGAAATTTTCCTGGTGAAAACTTGCAAATAGCAATGATAAGTTTTAATGGTTTCTTTAATGTTTACATTATTGCACATGTGGATGTGAATGTACATACAAATACTCCCATGAGAGTGGTGCTATTTATTACACAGTGACATTTATGTTATCTCAAAATAGTTTGTCGTGTAATAAAAAAAAATTATTAGCACATTATCATTGTCTTCATACGTGAATGCAGGTAAGAAATACTTTCCATAGGGCTTAAATAAATCCAGCGTTACAGCCTCTTGAAGCAAACATGTGAATCCTTACAAATCATCAGAGAGGAGTTTTTCCTTTTTTATTTGACATTCACTGAGGATTAGTTTCTGGTCTCATTAACGGGCTTTGAAATGATTAGGATTTCTTTGTTTTAGCTGAAGAGGGGACATATGGTGACAACAGAGTAGTTCTGAGGACTAGGCGTGTATCCATTCTCATTTTTTCTCACGGCTTGAAAGCACTGGATCTTGTCTTCATCAACCTTGATGTACTAATATTTTTTAATTTTCAGTGTCATTCAGACATTGCTTCTTTGGGTATTCACCTTGGAAGAAACAATGAGGTCAAGCTATTAATGGCTGCTGGTGTTTAACCATGTCATTTAGATTTGACATATGCACATAGATATACTTCCATAAGGTGACAGACGCTGTTGGGTGTCCCAAGCTGTAGGAAAATACTATTTTGAGACAAGTTTCAAAAAATGTATTCAGAAGATCTCCCCTTTCATTCCTCCATCCTTGAGATTGCTCACTTGAATGGTATATGCTGATCTCCTCCCTCATTTTGACTAACACCTTCCCTTCTTCCTTCACTTTTGAACAGTCGTATAGCTCCCATGAAGCTGCCTGTCAACATATGAGAGTCACATATGGCAGGTTGCTCTCTCCAACCTAAGTACCAGAGCAGTGGATTCTTAGTAGTCTTGAAAACCAGGGAATCTGAGAATTTCTTGATATGCTATAGATTTGGCCCTTGTCCTGTCACGTATTACCTCGCAATTAAAGATGTCTGACAGAGAAAAACATACCATAACTGTCTCGGGGCCATCTCCGACATGAACAGCAAAAGATGTGCAAGAAGTAGATTTCAAAGTCATGATCTTTATAGGGGCACTTTTGTGTGTATGGCCTGCAAAACTGGGCAACTTAATTTTATCTGAGTCTCTTTGTATCTCTCTGAAAGTTTTTATCTCTTTTCTGAAAGGAAAAGGAAAGGCTTTCCCACTGGAACACACCGTGGAGGGGACTAGCACACAGCAGTGGAAGCTGGTCTGAGGAACACTGTGAAGCTGAGAAATTAATGCAAGTCTGTCATGTAGCAAAGGTGTTTAGCAAGCAGTGGCATGCATAGCACAGTTTGAGAGTCACTACTAAAAGGCTGTGATTTAGCAAAGCACTCAAGCAGATGTTTATTCCTATTCCTCTTACAGCATCCCTGCTAATGCTAATTCCTAACTCAAGTCAGGTAGGTGAATCCTCTTGATGGCATTAGGTTTCTCACCTGGACCGAGACTCAATGCTACATTTTGCCGTGGCATTTCCATCTGGTTGTTTTCCTAATGTGTATTGCTACCCTGAGAGATACCCCAGTTTTACAAGTAATTTTTCCAGATTTTTATCTCTGTGCATGAGGAATCCACTCTCTTTGCAGAAAAAGTCCCATTGTTGGCTTTTTGAACACAGACTCTTTTAGGTAAATAATTAAGAAAGCAGAAGAGTTTGTACTGAATGCACAGAGTTTAATTCCAGGAGATGAGTTACTGGAAACTACATGTTGATGTGTGTATTGGGACTTCCAAGAGAAAGTTTGGCCTTAGTGTCTTTTCATGATTTCTTCACCCATTTGCGTACATGGTGTAATTAAATCAGTTAAACACAGCTTCCTCTGAGTCACTGATTTCTCTTTCAACAGGAAAGCAGATGGCAAGACCTTGAGATTTGCTATGGCTTGGTAGAGGGATGAGAGGCAAGCACAGTGTGTGTGTGTGTGTGTGTGTGTATGTGCAGAGGACATCTCAGATGGCACTAGAAGCCATTTGCACCAATGACTTTGGTTGGTAAGCAATCAAAATAAGCCTGATGGAGTCAGTGGGGCCTGGAAAGCTATTAATTCACCTTGAGGCATGTTTCCTGCCATCTCCAGTGCTGAGCCTCTAGGATGGTTATTGTAACCCTGGCAACAAATGTGCTTGCTAACCTCTTGGTGATGACTGCCTTCCTCCGCTCTACGCCACACTTTCATGAATTTATTGAGTATCCCCATTCCAAACCCACACCTTTCAGTGTCCAAATGATGAAATAAAAGTGATAATAAAACTGCCCTATGTGCCAGGCCAGGTGGGGAAAATGGTACTATTCCTGTCAAAAAGGTGAACTGGAAAAAGTGTTGCTTTATTTTGTAATTTCTTGGATAAAGGAAAAATTATTTACTCTTAAGAAAAGGAAAGGTCTCCTCCACAGAAGTTACTCTTCCAGAAGTTACATCAGCTTTTGGTGTGATCACATTTCAAGCCTAAATAGCCTCGACAGACGTTTTTCTTAAATTAAGATTCAGTCTGGTTCCTGATAACACATTGTGCTATAATGACTGAAGAAAACGAATATCAATTATTCACAGTCTATTGGAGAAGCCTCGTATAAATTATTCACAGAAGACATTCTGAAGCTGGCTGAGATTATAGGAAACATTAATAATGAAGCAATGATTTCCTCTCGTCCTTCGGGCTTCTTTTTTTCTCCTCATCCCATATTTTGGATGGTCCTGGCTTCCATGTTGTGTGGACCCCCATGTCCCCGGGTGTCGCTGAGCATATACCTCTATTACTTGTCCTTGGCCACATCTTCCCCTCCAGGTTTGTGGCATGTGTCTGCTGAACCCAGCAGCTGTTCAGAGCGACAACTGCAGGAGCATGCCAACCTCATATTTCCTTTCTGAGCTACAGTTTTCACTTCTGCCCATGGGAGGCTGAGATAGCTCGGTCCAGACTCTGTCTGCAGGACATGGCAGTGTCTCACCTGAATCCCAGGCTGTGGGGCTTTGGATGGACAACATAGGAATGGAGGGGGGAGAGATAAAAAGCCAGTGTCTGAGATAATTTTTCCTGTGTATTTCCACTGGTTTGGGTAGAATTGCTCCATTGTTGCCCCCTTCTAATTTTGTTATAATCTAGCAAAATCCAGTCGCATGTCTTCTTTTTAAAATGTAATGTACTGAGAGCCAGGGGGACGCAGAAGGGTACACATGAACTTGCACATGCACAGTGGCACCAGAATAAAGAGAAGAACCAAAGCTTTAGGTATCATAAGTGAGAAATGTCTGGAGAATAACAACGCTGAGAAGAGTGATAGAGGTAGAAGCAGTGGGTCCCAGTGGTGTGGGATGGGAAGCTAGCTGAGGGAAGATGTAAGACTGAGTGGTCAGGGCTGCATAAAGGAGGGAAGCAACTGAATATATTATCAGTTTGGTGTTGGAGGATGCAGAACATTGAGGCAGCTTTGATTAATCTTCTGGTGAAATGACAAATATTTTGATCCCTCTCACAGCATGGCAATATCTGGGATATATTTGACATGAGAAAACACTCTAGAGACAGGTTTCAAACTTCAGAAGTAGTTGAGTAGTAATATACATGTGAGGCTCTACTCTGTCAGTCTAGTTGTATTCATGATAAGCCTGTCCTGACTCCCAGCATCAGAAAGTTAAGCAACATGTGATTGTTAGGATCAGTTACTAGAAGAGAAATGTGCCAACTAACATTGAGTACACCAAAATCACTGAGAGGGCCACAGCTGTACTGAAACGCAGAATGTGACCCTGGAGCCTTGCAGTCAAAGGGCAAATGAGGCAAGCCTGTTTATGGTCTGGTTTGCCCTCTAAGGAGCCGTTTTCATATCTGCAAAGGGATTGTAAAATGCTATCAGATCTGCAAAGTAATCTATTGCAAGCACTCCTTGGAACATGAGCCAGCAGCAACACGGCCAAGAAGGCCAACAGCATCCTGGATTGTATCAGGAATAGGGTGGCCAGCAGGAGTAGGGAAGTGATCGTGCCCCTGTCCTTGGCACTGGTGAGGCTGCACCTTGAATACTGTGTTGAGTTTTGGGCCCCTCACTACAAGAAGGACATTGAGGTGCTGGAGCATGTCCAGAGAAGGGGCTGATGAAGGGTCTGGAGAACAAGTCTTATGAGGAGCGGCTGAGGGAACTGGGGTTGTTTAGCCTGGAGAAGAGGAGGCTGAGGGGAGACCTTATTGCTCTCTACAACTACCTGAAAGGAATTTGTAGTGAGGTGGGTGTTGGTCTCTTTGTCCAAGTAACCAGCGACAGGATGAGAGGAAATGGCCTCAAGTTATGCCAAGGGAGGTTTAGATTGGATATCAGGAAACATTCCTTTACTGAAAGAGTGGTGACGCATTGGAAGTGGCTGCCCAGGGAGGTGGTGGAGTCCCCATCCCTGGAGGTGTTCAAAAAGCGTGTGGATGTTGCACTTCGAGACATTGTTTAGTGGACATGGGTTTTTTGGGTTGACAGTTGGACTAGATGATCTCAGAGGTCTTTTCCAACCTTAATGATTCCATTGATTCCATGATTCTGTGATTCTATGATGTGGTTCCACAGTGTGCAGGGCTCCTTCTTCAGGATGCCCCACATCTGTAGTGTGTCCCAAGAGGGAGGTAAGATACCATCACTCTCGACTCACAGAGTTTAAGAGGAGGGGGATTAATTAGATTTGCTAGTTTGACCTCACAGACCATTAAAATGCATCCAGTTAGGCTGATGCTGAGGCTGATAATTTGTATTTGGCGTGAGCTTTTCTTCCATATGGTGTCCTGTATGAAGCACTTGAGAGACAAAGGGTCCATCACATGCCAAGACAGATTGTTCCAGCAATCAGTCATTCTTCCTATTAAAAAATGTGTGCGTTATTTCCAATTTGAATTTATCTGGGTTCAGCTTCCAGAAGGTAGTTCCTCTTATGCAGTTCTCTGCTTGATTAGAGAGTCCAGTAGAATCCTGTGTTTTCTCCCCCTGGAGATGCTTATATATTAATCAAGTTGACTGTCAATCTTCCTTTGATAAACTAAATAGACTAAGCACTTCAGAGATATCACTGCAAGTCATTACCCTAATTTTAAAAGTGTTTAAAATCCTTTTGTTTTGCACTGACCTCTTAAAAATGCTGAATCACAAATATATTCAGTATTAGAAAAATCCTCTTGCCTGTAATACAGACATTTCATTCTACACATCTGTACCTCCGCCTCTAAATATATCTACAGATCTACTAGCACCTTTTTGCGCGTCTTGACAGTGGAAGCTGTCAAGATGATGGCTGGTCCACTCTGCCCCTCAGGCTTGCAGCTCTCCAGGATATGTTTCAGCCTTCTGCAGGCAGGGCTGGCACTCCTTGCCTTCAGCAGCTTGTCTTTACCCTTGACTCTGTTAAAACACATTGGCTTTGAGTGGGCTTAAGTTTGATAACAGTCTCTCACCTGCCAATTTTAATACTGTTCCTTTCCTATTTGCCTGCAGATCATTGATAAAAATGTGGACAGCAATCAGACTCAGTCCCAGGGCAGGCAGAACTGCCCCCTTCCTCCTTGCTCAGTGACAGTTTCCCACCGACAGCCCTGTCTGAGATCTGTTACTCAGGCAGTTCTTAATCCATTTAATGTGTGCCTTACTGGTATTGTGTGGTACTACCTTCTTCATCAGAATGACATGCAAAACTAAGTTAACTGTATTAGAAACCCTAAGTCCATTACATCCACTCAGTCACCTTTATCAAGCGGGTTGTAATCCTTTTAAAGAATGAAATGAGGTCTGTTTGACAAGACTTACACAATGATTTCGGTGGGTATTAGTACTGTAGCTCTTGTTAATTTTTTATGAAGTGAATCCGGTGTCAGCTTTATTGCATGCATGTGTGAATGTGTGTGGCTGCCTGTGGCAGTGTCTATCTAACAGTACTTTACAGCATCTTTTGAGACCATGACTGGTTGCCTGTACAAACCACAACATTTTTTTTTCTTCTGTGTTTATTTTAAGAAAGCTACAGCTACAAATCACCAATAATTGAATAATTGCATTGGCTTCACTGGAGCTACTGAAAGCATCAGTGTATTTAGCACCACAGTATGTCGTGCTGTTCCTAACTGTCTCTGAAAATGTTCTCCCACTTTTAAAAACACCCATGATGGCGCAAGTCATAAAACCTTTTAATGTGTTTCACAGTTTTTTTCACAGAAAGAAAGAAGATCAAATTTAGTCTTCACAATGTGTGTTGCTCTGTGTAAATTGAAGTGTAGCACCCAAAGGGATATTTAAAAGGTATAATAGGAAAGTTTGCAGTCAAGAGGGAGAGAAATAGTGATGTCCAAACAGGATCAATAGTGTCGATTCTGGAAAAGATTTTCAGAATTGCCTACGTGATTTAGCAGCCTTAGTTCTGTTTTCTGAAACAGGGTAGATATATAAGGTGTTATTCAATACATGTTTTCTCCAAAAATTAAGTATCAAATGCTTAAACAAATGGGCTCTGGGGTCAGGGGCAGATAGTGTTCACAAAGGCTACCTCTAAGCCAGGAGACTAACTCTGCAGTCTGAAGCAAGAGGGAGGGTTTAATGGAAGAAGAATCAGAGCACACCTAAAATATATGATTTAGATTCCTGAAACTTCACATCACACCTTAACCTCCTATGTGGCGATGACAGCATCTGGCATGTATTACCCCCACAAACAGTGGTACCACGATAATTTCAACCGTTTCTCTGGACAAGCGATCGCTGGTCAGCGCTGGATCTGTGCTCAGCTATGTCTTAGTGCGATGGAGCAGCCATAAGCAAGGCAAAGTGCCAGTGCCCTGGGATGGATCATCTGTCTGTGCCCTGTCTCCACGCTGGGCAAGTGCCTCCTGGCCCATTGCGGGGGACATCTGCTCTGCCGGGTCCCTCTGGGCATGGCCACAACCTGCCTCCCTCCAGCTGGGACAGACTCCTGAACTGATGCTGTTTAGATTAAAGAGGGTTTGGCCTGGATTTTGGTCTCCCCCCTCATTGGAAGAGCAAGTCGTGCGATACTAGGAGAGGAAACCATCTCTGTGCTCGTCGCATACTGTGTTTCCTCCACATTCCCCTCCAGCTGCTCCTGACCGCCTGGAATGAGACCAAGTGATGCATCTGTTTCAATGTTGAAAGTGGTTCATGTTGCCATTAGCCACATTCAGACCCAAATTGAACCTGGCAAGCAGCTGGCATGCTTATAGCTAGTGTGCTTGCAGGCGTATGTGTTTTGATGGGAAACGCTGCTGCCGCCTTTGAAATACGATTCTTAGAAAAAAGACAGAAGGTAATTCCCCACCTAAATAAGAAAAATGCTCATCTCTCTCCTGGAAGGTGAGTGATGGATGACGGTGTCCTGTGTGGCAGTCTGCCTGATCTCTTATACCCTTTTTTCCTCTAAAATTATCACATTGCAACGAGTTAAAAGATATCAGTTCGGTTAAAGCAATAATCTCCGCTCAACCTCGCTGCAATGGAAAAGGAGGCTCTGCTGCCTTTTGCATCTTCATTATGGCAGTGAATTGCTCACAGTTACTGACTCCTTATTTGAAATTCAGAAATCTGGAACGTGTGGTTAAACAGCACCCTCCAGTTCTTGCTATTTAACTTTCTTAAAAAAAAATAACGTTGAAACTCTTAAAGGATTTGAATATGTCATGAGAGAGCTTGTTTTTTCACTTCCCTTCCTGATGGCTTCTCTCTGCACCCTTCAAAAGAAAAAAAACAAAGCAGGATTAATTAATAGTGCTAAAGCAGTGAGTCAGGACACCTTTATGCATTTAAGGTGAAAAACTACAGCGTGTGGTCTCAGTTCAGGCACACGGGGAAGTGCTTGCTACATTTCTCTGGGTTTCTGAAAAAAGCTGTCCTTCTGACCCCAGTTGCAGGTACATCCTATGGCTTGAGCTGAGGTTGCAGAGGTAGCCAGATGGGATGTTAGCTGTACCAGTCTATCATGTGCCATTGCTTACAGGAAAACACTTGCCCTCACTGAGGTTGCATTTTTTGCCTGTCTGTCTTTCAAAGAAATCTGTTGCGGCAGGATTTCCTAGTATATAACCACCCCAGCAGCGGTCCCTGCTAGGCTCCTGCCCACTTTCCTTCTTCGTCCATCACCAGTGAGTACACACGATTAGAAAAACAGATTTGTTGGCTTAAAGTCCACTGGTTCAAATTCAGAGTATGTTGATATGACTAAGAGGGAAAACTGAACCTTTGGCAGATCTTTCCATCAAAATGGACTTTTTATCTGCATTCCAGTGCTGCCCATCAAGGACAATTACACAAAGAAATGTTGCGAGAGCCTGCACAGAAATGGGAGCCTGAACTGCAGTTGGATTCAGATGGAAATTGGTGTTACACAGCCATGACTTTATCAAAGTACTTACAAACAAACAAGTTTTTCTGCAGTTAGATAAACATCAACACATCTATGAAAATGCATATGCTGGGACTTCAGCTGGCGTTTGTTGTTTTGGGCCAGTTTCACCACTTTGGCTAGCAGTCTGGTCTCATTCTACAGTTTCTCAGCCTGTAAGTTTATGTCTCTTAAAGTAAGTTTATGAAATATCTGTCATTGCACAACATGGCATGTGTGAAACAGTACAAAGTCCTGCCATTTCTTGGGATATGAGTTGTGTGCATTGCTCTGAATCCTGCTTTTGCTAAACCGGCACAGTTAATTTTAAAAATCTGCCAGCAACATAGGAAATACTATGTGCTGCAGAAAGCACTCATTTGTTTTCCATCCAGGATGTTCAGTCTCAGAGAGGACAAAGTACAGCATGGGGCTGGGGAAAAGTGGGATGGTCTGCCGCTGAAATGAGTGTTCAGGCAGGAGTTATGATTCCCAGCACAGACATGGGGCTCCATGGGCATACAGGACTTCAGCTGCTGTCCAGGTTTCCTCTATACAATGAGAATATTATTCCCTTAGCAGGTAGAGATGTGATCATACTGGAGCATGGGCTATAAAGTTATTTGGACTAAGTCATTTTAAAGACATCAGTAAAAAAAGCACTTTGTGAACATTCCTTCCGAATTGCATTTCCCCTAGTTACATATGTTGCAGTACTGTCTTTGCTTTGCTGGCAACCAGTGTTTATTTTCTCGGCATGCTAATATCACCCCAGTCAAAGATCCCCATTTGCAAGACACAGGTCCATTGGTGATCTTTTCCAAGCCCACCTGGTCTGTCAGGCAAGATGCTCAAGGCTTTGTAGGCAGCCCATCCGAGGAGAAATGTGGAGAGAGCCTTGGATTAGGTCTGGAAATCTCAGCTGAGGTTTGTAGTGTTATATTACAGTCAGTGTGCTGCTGTGCACTCTTCTTAGCTACCATACAAGTGGGTGAGACGAGTCTGCTCTGGCTCTCAGGTGCTGGTAATTTTAATTGAGTTCTAAGTGTAACAGGTGGGTGAGCAAGAGTGAGGACAACTGTATTACAAGCCCTCATTTTCACAAATTGCTTTTGGACACAGTCTGTGGGTAGACATTTCATTTCTAAAATCTTGTTCTTCCGACAGAGACAAGCTGCAAATCAGGAGCCATCATCTGAGATTTGGTTTCAGTGCTGCCATGTTGGTAAAACAGACACTGGTGAACATCTCAATTTTGTAGCCAATGTTGATAGTTCAGCTCTTGTGTTTCTAGGGCTGAGGCATTCCCATTTGGTCCCCTTTAGTGACAGTTCACTCTTAATTAATTAAGTGGCAAAAAATTAACGGAAATTAATTGGGATTAATTTCTCTATTCATAAGTTGGAAACGTTTTTCTCCCCAGCTTTCTCCTGTGCCTCTGGTGAGTACCTGGAGATGAAGAACCAGGTGTGCAGTAAATGTGCAGAAGGGACCTACTCACTGGGCAGTGGGATCAAGTTTGACGAGTGGGATGAGCTCCCGGCAGGATTCTCCAACGTGGCAACTTTCATGGACACAGCAGTTGGCTCAGCTGAGAATAAAGCCGACAGCTGCAACAAGTAAGAAGTTCTGTTTGCATCTGGGTTACGCAGCCATGGGTAAACCTGAGACAGCACAAAGCCAGCTTAATGACTTATCTAAGCTCTCCAGAGGCTAACCAGCGCTAGTAATGGCAAAAAAGAGTAGCTGGAATGTGAAATGTTTTGCCATCTCTTTGCTGTCATCATGGTCTCCTCAGGCTCACCAACAGCTAGTGAATCTAAGACCAGCCTGGAGTTGCTCTTATTTGTAGCTGGAAAGCTCTGGGGTCATGGTATAGTAAACGTGGCTAAAAGGTACTTTCACAGCCTATTTAGAGACCCATGGTAATTGCAGAAGGCTGTTTCTGAGTATGATTAATATTATGTTGAACCTATGGATAATAAACCTTTCGTATGTAGGCTGGGTCCTAAATTTTTAGTACCATATCTTTTCCCATGAATGGTTTTAATGAAAAGTATTCTATTTACATGAAAAATAAATGGGAATCCAGTAATGAAGTTATAAATTCATTGCAGTTAGCTATTGTGGGATTCTGAGTTCTTTATTAAGTAACGTGTTTTTGTATAGTAGTGTAGGAGAAGTCTCCTCAGTGTCTGTGATCTCAGCTGAGGCTTGTTTTGTTTATGTTCATCAGCTCTTCGTGGACACCTCGAGGGAGTTACATAGAGTCGAACAGGGATGATTGTACAGTTTCTCTAATCTACGCTGTGCACCTGAAGAAATCCGGTTCTGTCTTCTTTGAATACCAGTATATTGACAACAACATCTTCTTTGAATTTTTTGTAAGGCCTTTTGTATGGTGAATCAAACTTTATACTGTAAGAATTCAATTCTGATAAAGACCATTAGAAACAGCTTTTTGTTCCCTTTACATTCCCAATATGTCCATAGCTTGTTATTGCTGAACAAGATAAAAAAAAAAATCATTATCTCTTTCTGCCACTTGTGCTGCTTTTTGGCATTTATTTCGGCTTCAAAACTCAGGCTAAACTGATCCTATCTACTGTGCACTGGGATTTTTCCATTAGGGGTCATGACTGCCCCTATTAATCCAGCCTTTTACAAGACAACTGTTGGTGGTAGATGCTTCAGTTTGGGGGTGTTTGCCTTGAGATGCCTTTGAAGGGACTTTATATTTAAAAAGGTAGGCATCCAGAACCTGAGGTGCTCCAAGGCATTAGTATGTGGAAACCTTAGCTTTAGTTTTAGGTCAATTTGGGTCATAGCAATTAAGACGAAAAGAAGAGCAGGAGAAGAGATTTTAAGGGTGATCCTTAAAAAAAAAAACAACCCACAAACAAAAACCAGAAACCAGAAAAAACAGTTCTGTAAAGAGATTTAGGAATAAAAATTCAGATGACTTTCAGTAGGTATTAAACTCTGAGAAGTGTCTGCACTGTGAAATGGAGGGGCTGGGGTCATTAGCTCTGAAATTGGAGCAGCCTGGCTGGGCTTGTGCCATGCTGTACCTAAATTACTAAAACCATCTGACCAGCAGGGACCCAAATGGGAAGGACAGCCCTGCTCTGCCCACATGGATGGACTGGTTGGGGTCCAGGGAGCAGGAGGTTCCCAGCACCAGGTTCTGCAGTACGGTGCAGGTGCTGCACATCACCGAGATGCTTTGGAAGGTTTGACCAGCAAGCTGCTTTCCCTGGCCTGTTGTACCTACCATGTGGGACAGAAACAACCTTTATCAGAGGTCAACTCAGAGCAGGAGTTCACTGGAATTTTTCAATCTCCTCTGTTACTGCCTCTCTCCCTCTCTGGTAAGCTCTGGGTTTAATCCGAAAAATACAGCTCATGGTTTCTCACAGGAGTGCAAAGCCTCAGCTGGCGTTGGTTAATGTTTCTTGAAGCTTGAAGAAAAGTGCAAAGTATCCTTATCATTAGCAAAGATGGGAAAGGAAGACAAAAATAACCTGCTAGAGGCACCGTCTTGCTGCTACATCAGTGCAATCTATTGCACTTTGATAACAGACAGTGCAGGCAATATATTTAGCCATTTCACTTTTATATTGAGATGTCCTCAAACATGGGAAACAAGTGTGGACACTTCTTGTTAGATAACCAGTGCTTCTGCAGCCTGCCCTTCCCAGGCTCTTTTTACATATTGAAGCCCTTTAGACCTTGTGAGAAGAGACTTCTTATCTCCTTTTTGTAGATGGGAACCAAGGCACAGAAATGCTGTAGCTCAGATTGCACAAGATAATTAGGGATCTATCTTCTACTTAGGTGCTTCTTCTCACCTCTTTTCCTCAGTGCTGTTGATCTAGATGGGAATTAAATGCACAGATGCTTTGGAGAATGTGGGGTTATGCGACTTATTTCAGTCATGATGTGGAGCAACTTTGAGCAGAATGCTTGACCCTAAGTCTTCTAAAAGTGTTGAACTGGCCTTTGTCCCTGGTGGAATAAAAGCTGAGTAATTGAACTCGTGCCTCAAAAGGACTTGATGCTTTTTGTTCAAAGACAGTTATGAGAAAAAAGTGGACTGCTGTGAGGCCATGCACCAAAGCCTGCTGCAAGGAAAGGCTGCTGAGCTGTGCTGGACCTGGGTGAGGGACAATCAACCGCACCCCTCTGCCAGGGAAGACTCTGTATGGCATGTTGCCTCTGCCTTGATAATGTTACTCTCATCCCTAGTGAGGTGAAGTGGCAGGGAGCCAAAGACATGGCAGATATCAGCTGCAGAGAAAACAGTTTGTCTTCCAGCTTTGGCCTGTCCTGTTCTACCTCCCCTCTGACTTAGCAGCCCATTATCTCTGGATTTTAGGGAATTGGGTCTTGGTGGGCTCAGGAGAAGGAGAAGGCAGCCAAACCAAGATGCTCAGCATCTGAGTCTGGCCAGACAGCGAGAGGACAAGGCTGAGATCTTCTCCTCCTGCTCTTTTCTTCCATCTGTATCAGAGGTGGTCACTGGAAGCACTGTTAAGCTGCTAGCAGGTTTTGAAAGTCAAACCTCCCGTTTGCCACAAATAAGGCAGCTGCTGTCCTAAATATGTAGACAATGGGAACAAAGCTGAATCCTGTCATTCCCTGCCAGCAGTAATTATGCTAACAGAGAGATGCATCTGATTGTGGTCACTGATCTTGTGTTTTTAATTAACAGATACAAAATGACCAGTGCAAAGAGATGGAGTCCACAGCAGACAAGTGGGTGAAGCTAACAGACAATGGGGAATGGGGCTCTCACTCTGTAAGTGCAAAAAATTCCTTCATGAAACTTTTTTTCCCATTGATAAACGTCTGTGATTTCCTCTGAGCAGAGACCAAATAAGGGCCAGTTCATGTGAATGCATCTGAAGAAGCACACCTTTCCTAGTACTGTGGGCAAAGCCACAGAGATCTATAAGGGGCTGATCCCAAAGCTAATGATATAGATGCAAGACCTTGTATTGATTTTGCTGGTCTTTGAATCAAGTGCTTTATGAGTGTAAATAGATTTATGCAAATTCACATGCCACAGTCGCTCTGTGTGTTTGTAATTGAAATCTTTTACAACAGTTGTTTGCTCATGAGAACACAAGGTTATTCCCTGTTGCTCAGCAGAGCGGCAGGAGCAGTGTGTGTATGTGGAGGCAGGCGGGACAGGCACTTTATTCTCAAGTGTGCGTGGAAGAGTTGGACTGCACCCAGCTTGTGCTCTGTGGTGACTTACCTGGTTGAAAAGCAAGCTGGTGGCACCGGGGTGGCTCCTGCAGCACTGACGCAAGCATATCCATGTTGAGAGCAGTAGCCCTTTGGCTGACCTGTGACCCAGCTGGCTGAGTTTGCTTGGTGCACAGACCATGTGTGGACCAACTCATTAGCTCACAGTGATGCCTGGCTTCCACTATACTATCATACCCTAATTCCCAGAGCCATACCAGCAAAGGCCCAGTGTAGGTGACATTATGACAGATGACAAAGACTTTTTATGGGCATAGACAGCAGCCTGGTCTCTGTTTTCCATGGTCTGCTTAGCTTCCTGGAGGAGAAACCATATTCCTGAGCCAGGTCTGGTTGGCACTGCCTGTTAGCTCAGGTGCAAGCCCCGTGCGAGTCCCATCAGAAGGCAAGAGAACTGGGTGAGGAGGGGTGAGTGGCACAGTCTGAGAGGTAGATCCAAGGCCAAGGCATCGACTTGGGTGAGCTGAGAGATGTAGACAGTGTCTGCATGGGAGATGGTGGCATCTGAGCAAATTGTCTGGGATGTGCAAGTGTTTCCACTGACTATGAAGGTTGCATGCATGCTTGGCTGAAGTGTAGACATGTGAGCTAGGTGACTGTTCTGGCTCTTCTCAAGGCCTTTGTCTGCATTGTAAATCCTGTCATGGCAGCTTCTCTGAGCCCAGTTTTCCAGTTGCTGCAGCCTCTGCTTTCAGCATGCTAGTCCTGCCGTACCAGAGCTGATGTTGAGTGTGTGATGTTTAATTCAATATGGTCCCAGTTCTGCTGTTACTTCCGGTGACCCAGCTCTCCTCTGCCCCCATGGATAGTAGGTGTTTGGGGAGTGGGAGATACAATATGCTGTACCTCCACTTTGCTGAATTTTTGGACTCTTTATCCTGGGTGAAAAAAGACTGTGGTCCATCCAGGCCTGTACAGCACTGCTGTAAATCTCATTATCCCGGACCCTTATGCTGCTAGAGTTTATCCCTCTTCTTGTGTGAAAATATAGCACCTTCAGGCCAGTATCACTGTGATGGCAGTAGTCATCTTGTACTGGACTAGTAGATATGGTACAGCTTTGCTGGCCAGGCAGGATCTTGGTAAGCCTGCTGCTTTTAGTGAGTAGAGTGATACTGTAGTTACACAGGTGAGTTGAAAGTAGCAGGCATCAACACTGCTGCTGGAAGAAGTGGTCCTGCCTTCCTGCACTTCCTTCTCCCGGCCATGGTGCCACCAACCCACCACCAGGGGTGGCTGTGCCAGCACAGGGGTTGTGCTGAACCATGCTGTGAAGACAAGTAGGTCAAAACAAATAGAAACTGGGTTGTTTTCTGCATCTCATTTGCTCTTCAGGGTCAGAAATGAGCAGGAGGGATAGGACTGCTGCTGGGGATATTCATGGTTTGTGCCTGGCTGACTGATCGTGATGCTGTAGTGTTAGATGCAGGCAGAGCTTGATTTTTAAAGACCATAAACAAAACTTGCTTGTGAGCCTGGATTTTTGAACTCTGGGTCATGCTGAGTTTCTTTATAAAAGTGTATCTCAAGGCTTTAAAAACAAACTGCTTGACTATATCTGAACATAGAGCTTGAGACAAAAGCTCCTGAGTGCTGGGGGTAGCTGGATAAAGGCAGGAACAGCTTTTTCCCAGTGCTGCTTACAACAGGGTCAGAAGCAGCTCTTTGTGTTTTTCCATAAAACTGGGGTGTCCAGCAGCTTTTTTACTAAACTCACTTTGGCACTCCTTAGAGATGCCTTTACAGCATCTGCCTAGCTGTCTTCCCATTACTTCTTGACTAACTAAGCAGCTTAGAAAAACCCAGAATTTCTGCTAGGATGCAAGAAATCTGAGTATTGGAAGTAAGAAATAAAACAATTTCTTGCTGAGGGTATGCCCGCTAACTGTCATGTATATTGTTTCAGGTAACTCTGAAATCAGGTAGCAATATTTTATACTGGAGAACAACAGGGATTCTCATGGGGTCCAAAGTAGTAAAACCAGTTCTGGTGAAAAATATCACAATTGAAGGTAAGTGATATTTGCCTTTTAGGTCTTATCTCACTCTTTTGTCACGGTGTTTGCCAAATGCCATTTCGACTGGTGTGCCTAAAGCACTGAAATGGCTTTTTTAGCCTCCTTGTCCCCTGTTTCCTCCTCTAAAGTGTAGAAACAGAACAGCAAAACTTCACACTGTCATAGAAAGGCTGAAAATTTAATTTAGCTGGTAAATGATGCCATCTACTGGAGAATGTCTTAGCAAATAGAGAGAAAAGGAATACACAGATTTTTTTTTTTGTTTAGTATAGAAAGACCATGCTTATCAGTTAGCCTCTCAATAGTGATAAATAGATGGACATATTCATCATAATGGTGATAGTTACATTACTGTTTAAATAATTTCATTAATCTGGGATTGCTCTTTTGGTCCTGTTCTAAGTATAATCAAGCTTGGAGTGTCATATAAGGTTCTTGCATGGGTCAGACTTGCATTGAGGAGCAAAGATTAAAGACCTAAATCATGAGTCAGCCAAGCCAAAGTGTTTAAAGTGAGTGGTGAAAGTCCGTGAGTTTTAGGCTGTGCTATCCACCTGGCTTGCTTTCCCCCATGGGCAGGTAGGCAGTAGTTACGGAGCATACCTCTCTGTATTTCAGTGCTTTACCTGTAATTTACCTTACAGGAGTTGCATACACATCTGAATGCTTCGCATGCAAGCCTGGTACCTTCAGTGACAAACCAGGTTCATCTGGCTGCCAGGTGTGTCCAAGAAATACTTATTCTGAGAAAGGAGCTAAAGAGTGCACCAAGTGCAAAGAAGAAATGTATTATGCAGGTACATAAATCAACAGGATAAGCAAAACCAGAAGAGTCGGAGTATGTAAGGTCATAAGCTGTTTCTATGTGCAGATGTGAGAATGGTTTTATGCAACAATTAAGTTTAGTCTCCAGTTGATATGCAAAGGGGAAATGAAGATGTGGCTTTCCAAAAGCTGCAGAGAGCACCTATAGACATAATGGGCCACATTTGATCTTGGCTAGGATCACCTACACTAGCACGAAGGGATAGAGATCTTTTGTGACCTCGAAGGCAACAGTGCTTCTGAATCATAATAACAGTCATGCCGTGCCCTCTTGTGGTAATTTGTGTTATCAGTTGGTGTTGAACTGAATTGGCTTTATCACTGCCTTCAGACTGGTCAAATTTCTAGGAGTCTCCTGTCCAAATCCTCTCCTGGCCTGTCCCTGGCTCCCCTGTGTTTGGAAGATGTGATGATGTAGCTGCAAACCCTAGTCCCCAAAGTCCTCTGCATTCCCAGCTGCAGTTAGCTGGTGATCATCAAATAACATGGGCAATATCTGTTCTTCATGGTTGAAATGTCTTCAGTTTTCTTCCTTGTAGTTGTTTTATAAGAAAGTTTTTGAAGAATCACTTACCGACCATAGAACCTGCTATCACAGAATATGCCAAATGCTTGGGGACCTGTGCCTGTGCTCATGACGGGAATGGGAATTTTGAAAAAATATCTGGGGAGAGGTAAAACTGGGCCAGTGTTGTAAGGACGTTTATAATGGCATAGAGTGTTTTTGTTCCTTATCAAGTGAGAACACATTTCCATGTTTGGCAAACTACACAAATTACTGCTTGAAGGTGAAGGGTTGGGGTGAGTGTTTGGGTGACATGGAGTCAATGAATTTCAGTATGACAGTACAAGCATAGCTGGTATTTTCCTTGATCCTCCCCTTCATTCAGGGGAAGGTTCATGTAGACTCCATTAAGAGTTTCATTTTTCTTTGTCATTTTGAATTTTTCTGCTGACTTTAATCTCCAGGTTTGAAGCTCATTATGGTTGTTTCCACAGACCATTTGATAGTTTAACATCTGGTTCCTCACCCTTTCTTTTTAGATGAGGGATCCAGTGCGTGTATAGAGCGTCCTCCATGCACAAACAAAGACTTTTTCCAGATCCATACCCCGTGTGATAAGGAAGGAAAAGTAAGTAGAAGGCATGATACTATTTTTAAGTTCACTGAGCTTACTGTGATCTCTTGATTTGAAAACAAGTTAGGGTTTCTAGGAATCTCTTTCCCAATTGCTTTCCCAATTTTGCTTCCATCATTTAATCTCTCTGAAGCTTTGGTCTTGTCTTTTAGCTGCTTTCTCTCCAGCATTTATCCATCTGTAAGAATCTCCCTGTCATGGGTCTGCTTAAGGGATCTGTGATTGTAAAATGCTAAGCTCCTTGCACTTGTGATTAGTCTGACTGGGTCACTGGTGCTACCTCTACACTCATAAAAAAACCCAGGGTTGAAGTACAGGGTGAAGTACTGTCCCAGAATAAACTCTACTGTTTAGTTGTTAGCGATTTCCTGGCATACTTTTGCCTTGTGACAACTTGCCCTGTCCCAGTAATGCCCAGGCATGATTCAGGTGCTACCACGGCACAGGAGCATTGGACATGACCATACCTATTTCAGGTGAAGAGCGTTAGGCTGCATAGGTAAGATGTGTATCATATCCCTTAGTTTTAGCATCAAAGAAGAGCCTGTGATCTGTTGAAATAGTGGTATATACATAGCCTGGGAGTATTCATGTGCAGCAGCAAAGCTTAGCTGCTAATAATATGCTTGCCTCATGGGATGCCTCAAAACACCTGGACTCTAGTAGATTGTTTCACCCAGAGATCATAGATCCACTGGGTCTCTCACAGAGGGCCCTGCTGGTGGAGCAGCATGGCTTTGGAGTTCTCCTGACCTTTGTCCCAGCAGTCAAGTGGGGATTTTGGTGGGATTTGGAGAAGAAACTCCTATTTACTGGGATATGGAGCCCACAGAGGTGTGGACGTGTGTCAGGCCTGTTTTGTCTCTTTTCTTCCCTTTTCCATCTCTCTTAGATCCCGATGGGATGGCAAGTAGTCAAAATCCATAGCACCTGTAGTTTGCTGGCCTATATATTTGCTGGTAGGATGGAGTATTTTGGAGTCTCCTGGTCAGCCAGTTTAATAACGAAGCATCAGTGAGTTTAGCCCCAGAGCTAGCAGGCTCTACAACCTGGTCTTGACTCACTGATTCTTGCTCTATTAAATTCCTGTAATGACATGAGGAATTAGCAGCAGTGTTCACTGCTACACCGCCAGGTATTGCTTTAATTGCAGCCTCCTGCGAATTACCTTGTCATTGCTCTGTGCAATTCACGGCTCCCTGGCATTGAATAAGCTCCCACCATTGACCCTCTTCCTGCCTTCTCAGTGGCTTTTCCCTTCACTGATGGACATTGTCAGAACACAAAGTGAGTCTTTCTGCAGACACCCTTCGTCTTTCAGTTGCAACAACGTGTGTCATAGCCACAGAGATACTGGCTGGGTTTTCAGGCCTGCTTTCACCACTTAGTGCTCTGCATCTCTGGAAATCAGTCCAGGTTTGCCATACTCCCCAGCCGTCTCTCCATGTGATGCAGTCCAAGGAGAGGGCCTTGGACTGGAACCAGTTTCAGGTGAACAGTGGCTGTAAAGCACCAGTCTAAATGCCTAGTGATCCATGTTTCACTAAAATCAGCCAGGTTTTTCACTGGAATGAAATTGTTGTCTCCCTCCTGCTGTCCCCACTCCATGTGTAGAAGGGGCCTCAGAAGATTTAGGTACTTGACTCCTGTTGACTTTTCACCTATCTACTGCTTTAAAAATCCCGGGCTGATTGCTTCAGCCCTAGTCTTTGACACCCTCACCTGCGTGGCTGTGGGCACTCTCTGACCCTTTTCTCTCTGCTCAGATGCAGTAGGATTACTTTAGTGTGTACGGCGTGTCTGGGCTCTGGACAACCTCACAATGTACTTTACCAGCTTTTGATCCTTTTTATTTAAAATGCTGCACACCCTGATGCTGCTGAAGCTTTTCTGGAGCAATACTCTAGAAATCCTGTGAGTGTTCAGGAGTATCAAGGGCAGACTGATCCATAAGGGATGGGGAGCCAGGAATCAAGCGTGACAGTAAGGCAGGCAGAGGCAGATGACACTGACAGCAGTAGTGCCACAGTACCTGAGCAAAAGGAGCAAAGCAGACACAACATCCGTGACCAGATTCAGATGAGGTTGCCAGACAAGTCCATAGTGATGAGGCAGGACCAACGTCAAGCTGGACAGCAAGTCCATGGGTCAGTCAGGCTGTGGATCAACCAGGGTACATGACCTGTCATCGGCATGGCTGCAACAGGCCACAGGCAGGGACAAAAGGCAAGAGCCTCAGCTTAATTGCAGCTCCCAGGAGCTGAAGCCCGCGCTTGCACTGAAACTTCTTCTAGTTTTTTTTTAAACAGGTTCAAAACTGATCAACACTTCTCGAACAGCTCTGTGTTATCAGAGTGCTAGCCTTGAGTGCAAGCAGCTCAATGCCCAGGATGGCAGGGGCGTGTGCTCAGGGCCCCTAACCAAATTCATAAAGTGAAATTTCCCCTGTCAACCTCTGTACCCATGCCTCCGGCCTCAAGCATTCCTGATTGCACTGCTGGGACCAAAGGGTGGAAGTACCCAGAGAAGGAGCTGTGGCCAGTTTAAAGTCTTGCCAGCTGGGTTTCTCAGCTCTGGAACTGAACTAATTTTTGTCTTGAGATATTAAACTCTTTCAGGGATAGACCCAAAGACAAATGAAGTTTGAAACGTAATACCACAGGTGATGCATCTTATGTAAGCCTTTTCCTGAAGTCAGAAAACTTGTGTCTCATCAAAGAGAGGTGAAGTCAGAGAGGCGATACCACTGTATATGGTAACACCAAGGACTGACTCATGTTAGTGTTCATAGACTGCTCCTTATGTAATGTGGAGGGACTGGAGAGGGACTGGAAGAGTTCCTGTGTGGTTTTGGCATTTGCTCAATAGGTGAAAATGGCTGGTGAGAAATCGTGAACTTTCCAACGAACAGGCCGGTATGGAGAACTTGTGGTGTTCTCTGCTAACAGAAGCCTTCCTGATAGGATTGTATAATGCAGAAGTTATATTTGGGTTACTATAGTTAAAATGCAGACATTGCGTATGCGGTTGTTAGAATTATTTATCTGATGTTCCTCAGAAATATTTTCATGGGAAATTCCACTAGATAAATAGAAATGAACAGTAGTAATTTTTTTAAGCTTCACATTTTTGCTTTGCTCTTAAGGCCTGAAATCTTGGAATCACCTGTGAACCCAGTCACTTCTGTTTTCCTTCTCTGCTCTTTCCTTTATTGCCCTGGATGTGCAAAGTCTGTTTTTGGCCCAAAACATTGTGAATACCCTAGTTTAATTTACAAGGAGGACCTTTGTTGGTGCATCTAGTCCTAAAGCTTCCTAACACACTGTGTCTTCTCCTTCCAGACTCAGATCATGTACAAATGGATTGAACCCAAGATCTGCAGAGAGGATCTCCCCAATGCATATACCCTACCTCCCTCTGGAGAAAGGAAGGATTGTCCACCCTGCAATCCTGGTTTTTACAACAATGCCTCATCTTCCTGTACTCCTTGCCCACCAGGCACATTTTCGGATGGGACACAGGGTAGGAGTCTACCAAAAAATTGCTTGTGTCCCCAAAAGCAGTTGTCTGCTTGCATGTGACTTAGTTTAATGACACACCATCAGAATTCATTTTGCATGAAATACTTAGTAAATAACATTGGAGAGAGGGCGTTGGATATCTGTTTTCTCTCTGAAGTCCTTTCTTATCAGGGATTGCTGCTCTAAGTTGACCTGTTGTGTTCTAGAAGCATTTCTTGGCTGATATAGACATCTTGAGGGTTATTTTAAAGGATTCTGAGAAGGGAACCAGAACTTTTACAGTCAGTAATTCCTCCTCACCCGTTCTCCTGTCCTTGCCAAGTTCTTCCCCGTGAAAATCTCATTTTCAGTACTCATTTTAAGATGAGTACCCTGCCAACATTGTCTATCCTAAACTCTGGCTTGTTGTTTCTGAGATGTTTTGGCCCAGTGGTCACCTACAGCATTTTGGGGGAATTCATGCTTACCAGTATGATCGAACCTTCAGCTGAAGCCATTAAAAAGGAAGTGTGCCTTGGGGGATCAGTTGCACATTACTTACCACGAGGTTATGATCTGCAATTCATAAAATGCTGGTCTTGTTTCCACTCTTCTGGTCCTGCTAAGTCTTTTGCTGTTTAATTATAAAGAAATAAATTATTTTCTTTGCTCATTACTTGCCCCAGAGAGTAAAAAAGTAATGTCTGTGTTCTTTAAAACACTGTTTGAGATGTGCTTTGGCCATGTGATTTTCTCTTCCTCCCTCTCGCCCTGTAGAGTGCAAAGCCTGCCCTGCTGGGACTGAACCAGCTCTTGGATTTGAGTACAAGTGGTGGAATATCCTGCCAGGCAACATGAAGACGTCTTGCTTTAATGTTGGCAACTCAAAGTGCGATGGGATGAATGGTGAGCCAAACTCCCTGTGTTGTTACCTACCTGTCTTTCTCCTGCACTGATCATTGTTGTAATGGAGAACTCATCAAAATGAATATGCTCTTTGCTATGTCAGTTGCAACACAGTTTCCTCCCTTTTCTTTAATTGCACCAGGCTTGAAATTTTCTGTAGGAAGCAATATCACAATATCGCAAAGAAGACACAAAAAATTTCTTGTATACCAGAAGAGGGCAGGAGCTGCAGCCTGTGTGAAGTCCCCTCAGCCAAGAATCTAACCCACCATAGACTTTGGTGCATATGAATATCCCTACTAAAAAAAAAACCAACTATTTGACTTCTCTCTAGTTTATCTCTTTTCATGTTTTGTGATAACTATGCCTTTTGAGGTCACACATAATTCTTTTGGAAAACTTAATTAAAGTCTGTGATCTTTATTCATTTAGCACTCAGAGCTTTCTCTCTGCACATGTGCTAAGATTGCAGCAGAGAGCAGTCACAGCTCACTGGTGAAAGTGGTCCCGTGCAGGACTTCTCCCACCTCCAGCCTTCTCTGAGATTTTCCTCAGTCTGATCTGCCCTGTCAGGCTGATGTAACTCAAGCTTTGAATTATGCGTGTTAAGCAGAAGGGCACTGAAGTATATGCTTAATGTTTAACACATAGATTCATTGATTCATCTGTTTTAAGGCTGGAAGAGACCAGATGGATCATCCCCCTTGAGCTGCAGGTCAGGGAATTTCGATTGCTTTACTGATTTCAAGGTGACATTTGCCTATAAAAATCAGCGCTCACAGAGTTACTAAAATTTTTCATTCAAAAACATTATTATACTGCTCCATAGTTTATAACAGACATCATTAAAATGTACTAAAATACTGAATTGCTTAAAAAAGTGTGTTAATACTTTTTTGCCATATTGCCCAGAAACCATCCATTTCTTGACTTTTTTTCCTTTTTTTTGTTCTGTGAAGGCTGGGAAGTGGCTGGTGATCACATCCAGAGTGGGGCAGGAGGCTCTGACAATGACTATCTTATCTTGAACCTGCACATCCCAGGATTTAAGTAAGGAACAGGATTTTTTTTCATCTATTTCTCATTTATCTCTGTCTCTTACACCTATTTCACATTATCCCTGGAACAAACAGGGTTTTCCTATCTGAAGTGAAATGATGTCACAAATGAGAGACAAGGGGAAACTTGGACTTTATTCCTGTGTCCCCAGTCAGCCCATTGCAGCAGACTATTCTGTAAGACCTTGGTTTTCAGCAGTGCTTGCTTCAGTCTGAGATACCAGCCTGGTGGCTGTCTAGAAACAGATAAAAAATATTCCTATCCCTCTCTTTTCTAAATTATCCCAAAGTAAACCAACTAAATCTGCCATGGAGCGTATACTAGTGCCTGCCCTGAAGGTGTTTTACAGGAAGCCACATTACTTTGCACTGTGCCTCTGGGCAGCCTGCAGAGCCTGTGCTTCCCCTGGAACCCGTGGAGAGATGCAGGCACCGCAGGAGAACAGGATGTCCCATCTCTCCTGGACCCTCCGACAGGATGAATTAGCTGCTTGAGGTGCTTGTGCCTCTTCTTTGTTCAAAGAGTGAGCTTAGTTGCCTAGCTCAGACCGGGTGCCAATTATTAAGACTGGTAAGGTATAGCAAAATGATCCTCACCCTCCCTTTGCTGTGTCTCAGCTGAGGGGCATTGAGACTTCTTAGACCCAATGAGCAAACCCTGATTTTTATTTTACAGTATGGGCAAACAGCAATGAAAAGAAAAGGGAAGCAAGAAACATATCCATGGAAAAGTTCGATGTGTCGCAGTTTACTATTTACTGTTTAGTACTTTGCAGGGGAGCACCCTGAATGCTTCTGGTTTGTACGAAACTCTGGAATGCATCTCCCACCAGTGGAAAGTAGATGTGATTATATCGGTGTAAACCACTTAAAGCATGTAATGCATTTAAACAATAAGTTTCCCTACCAATATGGTCAAATTTGGGTGTTGGTTATGATGGAACTGTACCATCAAGAAGTCAGACACTTAAAGAACAATCTTGCTGTGCTCAATACCTGGTGCAGAGCTGCTGTGCAAACCTGGCCTCTGCAGTTCTGCAAGGGCAGGTTTTATGTGACAGGACTTTGATGGTTTCCCGCTGTACAAAAAGCAATTTGAAGGATTGACTGCTGCCTGTCTGGAGAGCACCTTGTAAATGTTTCGTTCTTTCTCTGTTAAACAGACCTCCGACATCAGTGACAGGAGCAACTGGGTCAGAACTAGGACGGATTACTTTCATTTTTGAGACCATCTGTTCAGCAGATTGTGTGCTGTACTTTATGGCGGTAAGTGAGACCTCTCCTTCAATGACTGAGGACTGAGCCTGGTACTCCACATGTCACTTTAATACCTCTACATAGGCGTGATTAGTTGCACTTGGTTTATTATGACTAAGATTAAGTATGACATTATTTTTAATATCTGTGGTGCCCTTGCAGGAAGGATTTAATGAGTGACCTAGCAAAATTCCTCCACCACATGAGCTGTGAACCATTCCTGGTTATCTGTTCATTTTAAAAGAAATTATTGGACCACAAAGAGCCAAATTTTCCCCTGTTAAACCGACTGATAAAATTCTCAGTGTCTCTTGTGCAGCTGAGTTAGCCTCCAGAAGTTTAACAGAGTCACAAGTCAAGATGTGGGACAGAGGGATGGGAAACAGTGTCGGTGACCTAGAGAATCAGTAGGGCAGCAGACAGACATTTGTTTGGGAAAGCAAAGGGCCGTGTTTTTTACTTTCCTCATCTGTTTATCAAAAGTCCATCAGCTGAGGAAGGTGACTGGATCTGTGACAGCTCCCTTGCCCCTGCTGTTGCAAAGGGAAGCTGGTTCTTTCTTTTTTGTATTTAGTGGTACTTTAAAGGAATTTGCTCTTAATTTAAAGAGAAATAAGTGGAAATTAGGTGGTAATTTAAAGCAATCTCCCTTTAGTGATAATTTAAAGGAATCTGTTTTAAAGGAGAAGCATCTTTCACTGGAACATTTACAGATGATGGAGAATAAGAAACACAAACATAAATTGAAGAGGTTTTTCTTGTGTAAACCTTGATGCTGTCTTATTGGCCTCAGTTCCGTTTCACTAGAGACACTAACAAAGAGGGTATCTGAAGATGGCAGAAACTACAATTTTTCTTTGAATTTTGGCCTTCCCCTCTCTGTGCTCTGGTACCCACATGTTTTATACAAAACCAGAATTTCAAATCTTAAAGAACCACTGTACTGAGTCTGTCCTCATAATGTTTATAACCTGCTATAGGACTTTGAACTTAACTGTTGTGTGAACTAAAGCATCTTTTGGAATAGACACCCATTCTCAATTAAAAAATTGCCAGGGATGGAAAACAGAATAAATATGTTTGCTCTCCTTTATTAAATGTTAAATGCAATTGTAAAGTCCTTTATATATATATTAATCTCTGTATTATAAAACACTAGTTTTTAGTGTAGTATGACCACACTTTGTTTTTTTTAAAAAAATTTATGCCCATTTTATAGGATGTTAATCGAAAAAATACCAATGTGGTAGAATCATGGGAAAGAAGTAAAGAGAAACAATCCTACACTCACATCATCTCCAAAAATGCTTCCTTCACGTTCACCTGGGCCTTTCAGAGAATAAACGAGGGTCAAGATGTAAGTATTTCTTTATGTACAGGGCTTTACAGAACAACATTCCTTGGACACTCACTGCCAGAGCCCTTGCCCTCCATTGAAGCTCGCAGGCTTCTTGTAAAGGGTGAGTGGCTGTCACCATATAGTGTCCCTTGGAAGGCAGCTGTGGATAAACCATCCATGTTGACAGACAGGCGCATGCATAAGTCAAATCAGTGCCCTGGTGCACAGTGCTGTGATTAGCATCCACATGCAATGGCGCAATGGCACCAGGGTGGTCTCCTTGGATCTTGTTCCAGAGCAGACAGTTCATCAATGACATGGCAAAGATCTACTCCATCACGGTGACCAACGCAGTGGATGGAGTCGCCTCTTCTTGTCGGGCCTGTGCACTGGGCTCTGAGCAGTCTGGCTCATCCTGCGTGCCCTGCCCAGCGGGACACTACATCGAGAAGGAGACTAGCCAGTGCAAGGAGTGTCCAGCCAACACCTTCCTGTCCATCCACCAGGTCTACGGCAGGGAGGCCTGCATCCCATGTGGGCCTGGCAGCAAGAGCACCAAGGTACAGAAAGCGAGTGTCTCTGAGCAATGGGCAGACAGGGTTTATGGGATATAAACACTCAAAGGGCCAGTTTTAGTGCTTTCCTAAAGGCATGTGCCTTGTGAGCACTGGAGTATGATTATAACCAATGATCCCACTCATCCAAATACGTCCCTAGTCTAATTTCTGTTTACAAATATGCAATAAGAAGATAAAATTGACCACACTGGCTCAAAAAAAGGTTCATTTCAAAAAGTTGTAGTGAGGACAGTGTAAGAACAGGGCCAGCATGTATGTTACTTCCACCTAAAACTGTCCCAGACTCCTGCTGTTTTAAACTCAAGGACTTCCTCAGCTGGATGATGTTTCTGTGCCTTTAGAAACCTGTAACAAATTACTCATATAAAATTGTCCTTAAGCCTAGATGAACGTTTATCATGTGGAGCATCCTTTGCCAAGGAGCTGCACAAGGACTTGCAGAAGTGCTTCAATTTGCTCATATTCTGTTTTCTCCAGCTGGTTCATATCCTGTCCCTGTTTCTTGAGCTCTTTCTTGTGTCTCCTTTGCATGATGCAAGTGGAAGTGAGGCCTTGTTCTGGTCTATCTACAGGGCTTTAAGCTGGGACATTGGGATCCTAAAACTGCCCACAACAAAACAAAGCAAGAAACTCTGCATTTTCTTGGCTAATGCAGCAGACAGCAAAAAGGCCAGGCTTAGGGAATATTAAAGTCCTGTTAGGTGATTGCAAGGGACTGAAACAGGAATGGGAATTCTCCCAAGGGAAATGTGAATTACATGAATAACGCAAAGTTCCCCTCCATCCTTAACGAGGAAAGCAGTCCTGTCTGCACCTGCTTGCTTTAACTCCCAGGTGAACAGTTTGCTGCTGGGCCATAACTGCTTTTTAATGGATGCCTCTCCTTCTCTGAAGGACCACTCTGCCTGCTTCAGTGACTGCTTGGTGTCGTACGTCAAGGATAACCAGAGCCTGAATTATGATTTTAGCAACCTCAGCCAGGTGGGCTCATTGATGAGTGGACCCAGCTTCACCTCCCGAGGGACCAAGTTCTTCCACTTCTTTAACATCAGCCTGTGTGGGAATGAGGTGAGCTCAGCTGGTATTGAGGGTTGCAGGGGTTGACCAGTTTGCTGGCCATGTTGATGCTCTGTGGGATCATATTGAGACAGGACTAGAACTCCCCTACAGCTGAGCTGTCACCAACACCAAGGAAACATTTTCCTCTGGATCTTGCTCAGAAATGCAAGAGGACTTCTGAGCAGCCAAGTGATTTTCCAGAGCAGAGATGACAGTGTTTTAGGCATAAGTAATGCTCAGAAGAAAAACCCTGTCACATCCCTACCTTTTCTTAGTTTTTGTGCCTCCAAGTCACTTAAGTCAGAACCCTGAACTTTTTGTGCTGCCACCAAGGAACTCAAGCGAAGAGTCTGAGTCTTTCAGTTGCCAACTTCTTTCCATATGCTTCCCTTGTGACTCGACTGGAGATGTTGCTGTCAGCAGAGCCCCTGGTCACCCTGCTGTCTGCCAGTGGCTGAGATGCCCATTGCTGACTTTCACTGCAGCTTTTTAAAGTTGTGGAAAAATGTGTTTAGTTCATGAGTGCAAATAATCTCTGCTCCAGAGTCAAGATTTTGCTGTCGGGGACTTGGACTGTACCAGAGCATGTTGTCAGATACATAAATTGAAGTTTCGGAGCAGTACCAGTGATGTGTATTGTTGCATGAAAGCCAGTGCATGTAGTTTCCATGTTCAGCCCCGTAAAACTCTGAAGTCTCTTTCCAATGTACGAAAGGGTTTGCATGAGTTGAGGCAAATGAGTAGTCACATTTCTTTACAGTGTTTTGCATACTTTTAGGCTTAAATGTGTGTCTAAGTACCACCTGGATTAGAGCTGCTGACAACTACATCCACAAAGGTACAGATATGCTCACTCCTACCAAACATATGATTAGGTGCTTGGCATTTTGTCAGGACAAGTGAGTCTGGTGATTTGTCTTTCATTGCTGTTGCTCTGAGATTCTGGTTTTGACACGTGACATTAATGCAGCCTTGAAGGCTATATATCTTTTTCGGGATTTCATGTATTTGTGCTTTGCAAATATTTTATCTGGATTAAATCCTAAATAAAGAGGTATTCTACAGTATATTGTTTAAATGCAGGGAAATCTGGTTTTCTTTTGCAAGCCATTTTATTGTGCACTGAAAGTAAACACCGTGCTGTCAAGATAAACAAGGAAGAGTGCTTCTTAGCACAGGTTTCTGATGGTGATGTCGTGTTTCTGAGTCTGTGCAAGGCTTTAATTGGAGCTTTCACAATGGCACAGTTTGTTGTTGCAATTTGCCCTTCTCATGATAGAAACATAAAGTTGTTTCTAAGGAATGAAACTCATCCAGTTTGCAGTCAGGAAGTTTGCAATTTCTCCTTGCCCAGACTTTTTCATGTCCTGTCAACAACCAACAGCTTCTCCATTTTTTCTTAATTGTCCACAGGGGAAGAAGATGGCTATTTGCACTGACAATATTACAGATGTTACTCTGAAGGACATGGTTGCAGAATCAGAAGATTTTTCCAACTTTGTGGGAGCTTTCGTCTGTCAGTCTACGATCATCCCATCAGACAGCAAAGGTTTCCGAACAGCCCTGGCTCTGCAGTCCAACAGCCTTGCCGACAGGTTCTTAGGTGTGTGGTTTGTCTTCCTGCATGTTGTTATCATGGATATATTGTCATGCATTTAGGGCTGCAGAGTAAATCCTTCTCAGCTCAGCAGTGCTGCATTACCTTGGGAGAAGAGCAAAGGGGCAGCCCAAGATTCAGTCCCACTTTGTTCCTGAGCTGTGAAGCAGATGTGGACAGATGACATTGCTTTTAGCTGCTGTTTCAGTATAGCCGATGGCTGGAGGAGAAGAGTATGGGCTCCCCCCCTTCCTTGTTTTCTATGCCCATATTACCCACTCTTCACTGTGTTTGATCTAGTGGGTCCCATGGTGCATAGATTTTTAGCACAAAAATCTGGAGAATCTAATTAAAAAGCATTGGTTTTCTTTCATGTTTCCTACCCACCTCATGCAGGGCAAGACCAATCACTGTAGTAGTCACACTAGTTCAAGTATTTTTGCCCATGCCAAGTCCCCACTCGGGCAATTTCAGAAGCAGCAGCTGGTCCTGGAACATAATTAGGTGAGGAAGGAGGAGGCTTAGGGCAGCATAGGGCCGTGCACGTCATTAAGTCTTGCATTGCTCCGGCTCACAAGTTCCCAGAGTCTGAGGCCAGCTTGGACAATGAAGTCATTTAGTCTGCTCACCTATCCATTACAGGCACTGAGTGTTTGTACTTTCTCCCTGGCGCTGAGCCCAGAAACTCATGTTTGACAAAAGCACGTCTTTGGAAGAGCATTCAACCTGGACTTTTAAGACTGCCAGACATAAAAGCTTTGCCACAACCATTGGTATTTTTTTTCCACTGGTCAAACACTGTCTCAGTATTTTGTTTTAAAGCAAACTTGTTTCCTGTTTGAATTTGCCTGGCTTCAGTTTTCAGCTCTTGCTTCATGTTATTTTTTCTCCATTTCACACCCACATTTTCCTCCTTGGAGAAATATTTTGCGTACTGGAATCACCACACCCTCCCCAGCCTGCTTTTCTGATAAACTAAGTAGACCAAGTTCTTCTAAGTCTTTTGCTAGCATGTATTTCTCTCAAGCATCTGAATAAGTTTTGAGGCTCTTTCTGCAGCCTCTGTAACCTGTTATTATATTTTCTTAAAGTACGAGCATCAGAATGGAATAGTATTCCAGTATTTAATACACTGTAATGGCAATAAAAATAACTTCTATATTTGAACACATGCAAGGATGGAATCCCTGAGTGCTTTCTCCAGACTCATGGAATTTCATGATGGCTTCTTGCATCTGATGTCCACTCTAGATGCTTTTCAGAGTAAACAGTTTCCAAGGGAAAATCTCTCTTCCTTAGGACTGGCCTTCATCCCTTGCTGCACTTGGCTACACTAAAGTATGTTTAGTTTGATTGGGACTGGCTTACCAAGTGAACCAAGCTGCTCTGTATTTTATTCCCGTTCCTCTTAATCTTTGTCTCGTCTACATGTTTTACCAAGAGTGATTATATAGTTACTTGCATATCCCTGTTGATAATCTTGCATTTTGGGACTCCAGTATCAATGCGTAGAGAAGCCTGGAGACATACCATGTTTAATGACAATTTCCCATGGCCAGATAATTTTATAATTAGTTAGTTAAATAATTTTTAATCCAGAGTGTGCACTTAATTGATATTACACTGCTAACTTTTTAATTAGACTCTCATGTGGTAATTAGTGAAATACTTGATAAATTTACATAATTTTCTTTAACGACCAAATTCATCAGCACTCAAGGAATGAAATCAGATTTGTTCAACAAGAGCTGCTCTCCATAAGGTCATGTTGACTGCCACTTGTTATATATCTGTCCATTAACTGAAACCCATCTTCCACTTACCATTCCTGTTATTTTGCCTGATTGTTAGCCACATTGTAATTTGGCTCACCATATCCCCTCTCCATCAGTCTTCTGACATTTTGCTATCATTAAAAGCTCTACTAAAGGTCACTCTTAGTTATGGGTTTGCTAGTTTATAAGTATGCATGCCAAGTAGATGGCAATATCCTCTTCTGCCACTGAAGGAATGAGGTGTTCAGTCATTGCCTTGGAAAGCAAGGAGATAGCCCTGATTTTTTACTAATACAGAGAAAAAGATATCAAGCTCTTTTGCTGCCTTTTCTTTATTGCAATTGTTACATTTTAAAATGGTTGAAACTTGCCTTTCTTTTATCCATAAGATGTACTTTTATTTCTAGTATTTCTAAAAAAGCTCCAAACTTATAATTTTTCTAGTGCTGCCAGACACAAGCTTTTCCCTGAAGTCTTTAGCATCTATTATCATCTTTCTGTAACTCATAACTTTTGATTTTATTTGATTCTCTATTCCCCCTCCATTAAGCCTTTGCCAATGTTTTTATTTGAATTGCTCTTTTACCGCTGCTCTGATCCAAGGTGGACTCTTAGTGAAAGCTATTGTCATTCTTGAGAGAGTCGTTGTGGCTTTTTAGCCATATAATTAATATCCTCTGAAGAATGACGTATTTTTTTTCCACACTTGATTTTGCTTCTAGTGTTCTTATTTTTGAGAAACTGCACTTTGAGATGCCATCTCTACAGTACTGCATATTGGATGGGAATATTCTCTCATTGCCTCTGTTGCATATAATAAGGTCCCTAGGAGCTATCATCTGCCAGTCTAGTGAGTAACTATTGTGTGTCCATTGTGTTGCAATCCAAATTTAACTTACCCGGTGTTCGATGCAATGTCTTCGATGAGAGGAAATGATCATCCTTGCTGACGTCAGCATATGTTCTCAGAACAGAGGTCCCTTCACAATAATCTTATATCTTTCTGCACATGCTCCTAATGGTTGCTGCAGCACAGCTCATTTTTTTCTGTCTGTTGATGTGATTCTCTGTAGCTGTCCCTCACCTGCAAGCCCTCCTGAGCAATGTTATTGAACACATTGATCCATGTGCTTTCACAATTCCAAGCTCTGACTTGTCCTACACCAGTAATAGTGTCTAGCGCAAGCTGTCACCTTTGTTACCTACTACATTTACCTAAAAGGGTTATAACCAGACATGGATTTTCCATCTGTGTGAGTTGTCCTCCCAAATGTAATGCCAGTCAAGCTGAAGTCAAGTCAAAGTCCTAAGAATTCAGCTATCTTAACTATTGCAAGAACAAGTGAAACACTTCTTTTCTTCAGTCTTTNAGTGTGGCCTCACCAGTGCAAAGTACAGGGGCATGAAAGGGTGTTGAGTACAGGGGCATCTTCCTACCAGTTGCTGCCTGTTACCACTTTTTCCTGTTGTTCTAGCAATTTTTCACCTCAGTAGAAGAATGTAGCCTGTCCCATTTGTACAATTCTCTCTTCTTTTGAAATGTTGCAGTGCAGCACCAATATTTTCTGTCTTCTTTGGTTTGTGAGGCTGGAAGAGTCTCCGAGAACTTTGGTTACTTGAATTTTCCTCTTTTTTGGTTCTTCTCCAAAGTCCATGCAGACCTGTGTAACCTGAGTTGTTCCACACACCAGCCTGTCACTTGTTCCAAAATATGCCATCAAGGCTTGTCTATGACTCCATAACCCTTCTGAATCTTGTCATTGCTTCTTTCAGTTTTTCTCCGACAGTACTGCAGATTGCTCAGGGTGTTGCATGGTTATGATGTGTTAGGGTTATACGTTCAAGGCGTATGCTTTGAGCAGTTGATTGGATCAGATATCTTCAGCAGTCCTTTTGCAACCTAAATTATTTTATGATTCTGTAATAACACATGATTGCTTTAAATTCATACAAAAGAGTAAAACTGATTTACACTGGTGGTGTTTTATTAATTTTTTGTTTTGTTATGTCTATATGAGGAAATCAGACTGTATGAGGAACATACAAATCTGCAAAGTTTAGTTAGAATAAAGTGTATAATGTAAAGTCATTAAATTCTATTAAGTGAGACCCCATATCTTTCAGACTGAGAAAATATTATATGTAAATCCCTCAGAAATCCATTCTTAGCTTGCTCCCTTTTTTTTTTCCCTTCTCAAATTTTAGGCGCTACTGTTGAAACAACACTGGAAAATATCAGCATCAAGACAGATATGTTTCCTCCCTCTCCAAGCAAAACACCTGATGTGCATTTCTTTTACAAGTAGGTAAAAAAGTACTGTTTATTGGTATGTCAAATTTCTTCATTTGTTTAAAGGAAACTAAATCTGTGAGGGGAGATCTTTAATCCACATTTAATCTTTATCACTTTAATCAGTATCTGGCTGATATCAGTTGGCATGTTGAAGAACATCTTATGAAATCAGCAAATACTATTTACTCAAATCTAAATTACACTTGATCTGTAAAGAGTGATACGATGGCTTTGCTTCATCCAGGTGCCGCTTCCAGTGCCACGTTCCTTTCCGTAATTTCTCATATTTGGCTTTGATAAGTCCACTTCCTGTTGTATGTTTATTCCTTGACTCATCAGAATTCAAACTATCTAGAAAAACAGAGCAGTTCCCTGAGCGGCATCTCAGAGAACTTTGAGATTTAAATGCAGTAATGAAACATACCCTGCATCTGTTGCTCCTTTTTTTTTTCCTCCAGCTGACAAAGGCAAAAATGCTGTGGTAAAGGGTATTTCTTTAATACTGCAGTTGCATGAATGGACAGAGACCTATAAAAGAGCAACATGTATTTACTGTAGTGGAAATGTATTACATTTCTCTTCTTGTTTGACATTAGGTCTTCAACAGTGACAACCTCCTGTGAAAATGGCCGTGCAACTGTTGTGACAATGAGATGCAACCCCAACAAACCAGACCAAGGAGAGCTTTCTGTGCCCAGGTATTTAAGTATTTGTATTCTAGTAGTGCCTGAAAGCCTTTTCTTCTCAGGAAACTTTTACAAAACTCATTAGTAACTTTCTGGTTAACAGCAATGAGGAGTGCTGTCTTCCTCATCAGCCACCCAGGAGGTCTCACTCATTTCTTCTAGGTGAAGGATATGTGTGTCCATCTCCTCCCAGCAGACCAACTGCTGTGTGTTTAGACTGTGCAGTGAGAGAGGTTAGAGCTCAGGCAGGTTGTTCCAAGCTTAAAGCCAAAAGCAAATGTAGTGATGTTTTCTTGTCTCCACTTCTCCTTTATTTCAGATCCTTATTTTGGTCTTTGGCCTCCTGATTAAAACTGCCTAGTCTGGGCTTTGAGAGGTAGTTTTTCTTCCTCGATATACAGCAGTCGCTGTGAACAAAGTGATTTTCTTGAAAAAGAGCAACCTGTCCTAGGAATGATGAAATCTGCTATTGCAATGCTTATGTGAGCCTGGACGCTGTCTAGTTCAAATTCTATATGTATTTATTTATGTGTCTCATCACTCCAGTTTCTATCCTGGACCCTTTGTACCAGTTGTGTTTAATTTGCCTGACCTTGTTTTCCTTTCACTCTGATGCAAGTGAGTGCAAACAACTTTTTTCCAAAGTACTGTTTATTTCTGCACCTGAAATCTTGCAGAGAAAAAACAATAAATTTATTAATTCTGTTACTCTCCAGCAACACTCTGTGATTTTTCAGACGTTCGCCTCAACTCTGATAACCCTCCTCTTTAGCTGTCAAGGCCCACCTTAGTCCATCTGGACATTACTATAAATCTGCTGATTGCCCCTTCAATGATCCTCCTTCCTGAAAGTTAAGTCCCCTTCCCAAAAGATAACAGTGTGCAAAGTATGGGATCCTCTTTGATCCCTGTCCCTGTTGGAACAGGTGAACCACGCTCACCTGAATGAAGGCAAAAAGGCATGTACTTCACAGGTGAAAGATAGGTGATTGGTGTTTGAATGCCTTTGGAGATGTTTATGCTCGTTTCTTAGGGACCTGATACACTACAAATTATGCTGGGCAACAAGCCATCATCTAGCAGCTGCTGTGTGAAAATCCTCCAGGTGTCCTAATGTTATAGGTTTAACATGATGTGAGCTGTGATAACTCACCAGTAGTGAGGGAGGAGTAACCTACCTTGCTTTTTAAAAGTGTGAGCATGGACA
>VZTL01066657.1:329-13745 GCA_013400535.1 Scopus umbretta | reverse complement strand
AACTTCTTTAAGATGGTGGAGGGCTTCTTCGACCGCGGCGCCAGCATCGTGGAGGACAAGCTGGTGGAGGGGCTGCGCACCCGCGAGAGCATGGAGGACCGGCGCCACCGCGTCCGCGGCATCCTCCGCATCATCAAGCCCTGCAACCACGTGCTCAGCGTCTCCTTCCCCATCAAGCGCGACAACGGCGAGTGGGAGGTGATCGAGGGCTACCGGGCGCAGCACAGCCAGCACCGCACCCCCTGCAAGGGAGGTGAGACCCGCCGCTGGAGCGCCGGGCCCGCGGCCCTGCCCTTCCCCTGCCCGGCAGCCGCTCTCCCGCCGCGGGGCGGGCGCTTCCCGCGCCCCGCTCCCTGAGGGACCGGGGAAGGGGGAGGGGGGGGTGCGACGCTTGGCTCCCCGCCGGCCCTTCGGCACCGTTCCGGGGAGGACGGGCGGCAGCCTCCCCGCCACCTGCCGTGCCTGGTTCCAGGGGGGCGGCAGCAGCAGAGCGGCTTCTCCGCGACCCTGCGGTGGCCCCGCCACCCGGGCTCCCCGCCGGGTGACCCCGCGGTTAGCGGAGGTGCGAGGCCTGGCGATGGCCTTCGCCGCCGACACGGCTGCTCGGGTGTCAGGCAAGGCGAAGGGTGCGAGGGCAGGCTGCGTAATCGCTGGGTGCGACTCAAACCTTCTGGGTTTTTTTTGGAAAACGTGTGGAAACTTCATGCTTTGAAGCACCCGCTCTTGAGGCGGGAGCTGGAGAAGCCCTCTCTTAAGGTGCTGCCTGCTAGGTTCGCAAAACCCGAGTGCTTGCCCGGAAAACGTCGGTAGTGAAAAATGACAAGTTTTCCCAATTACCAGCTGGATGCACAGGAAGAGCCAAAAGTGTTTTTTCTAGGGAAAGCTGACTTGGCGTATGTCATGCCGTGAGGCCAATGGCATGCCTGTGCAAAGGGACCGACCAGGAGGGTGAATCCCAGAGGAGCTGAGCAGAGCTGAGCTCACACGGGATCAGCTCCGATCTCAGAGGAATCCAACTCCCTTTTAGCCCCAGGATAGATGGCATTTCCTTGAAAAACAAATACAGATGTCCTTCAGCATAACGTGGGAGCTCTGATCTTTGCAGACATTTCCGTATTGGAGACCATTTCAGGCCTGTCTCAAACCAGAGCTTCTGTAGTCTGTAAATACATTTCTTTCAGTTTAGCGTAGACCAACTTTGACCAACTTTTTTAGCGTAGACCAAATAATGATGGTTGCAGAAAGCAAACTTTTCTCTGTGATTTCTTATCAGTGAAGACCTCTGACTTCTGGATGAGGGTAAGAAGGGTGTTCTCAGGTAAATGTGTTCTTGATAATCAGTTCAGCTGGTGTGTATGTAGGACATGAGAATTTTTCTCTTTGCAGCACAAATCCTCTGTCCTGTTAATGTGGTTCTAACTTTCCAAAATCAAACATGCAGTAAGCATCCTGTGACATGTTGTTTAATTCTTACCCAAGAGAGGCTAACTCAAAATAACTTCTGGCCATTACTTGGAACAAGAGTTTCCGGCATCAGATGTAGCTGTAGCCGAAGTGGGGTATGGCTGAAGCTTACTCTGTGTGGAGCTACTGCTTCTCTGCCACTGCTATAATTTCTTTTAAAATACTTATGGTTATCACACTTCTGTTTTGTCACTGCTTAGGTTAAGTTACTTTTTGCTGCTGCTTAAAATAAGTCCTTTTTTGTACAGCCTGCGTTGCTCGCAAGATCCCCGCTTGCATAACAAAATGCAGTTTAGCGGCGAATGAAGTAACGAGATAGTATTTAACATATGGTAACTTATAATTTTTCATGTTAGTATTGCTCAGAACTGAAAGAATTAATGTTTTCACAACAAAGAATTATAAAATACTCTGCACATGAACAAAAAACACCAACTGGGTGATTGGATACCTTCTGTTCTGATACCTCCATTTCTAAATCCTCACCAAAATTTCTTCATTTTCGTGGCAGTTCTTATACCTGTCTGCACTGACACTGGAGCAAATGCAGGAGCATTTTTGGAAAGTTACAGCTAATTTCAGGGCAGTCAGAAGTGACAGCTAAAGAACATACTAAGTCTCAACGGTTTGTCCATTTCTTTCTGTGCTGCTCCCCACCCCCCGTGGGTTTAGGGAAGGAATTGCAAATGATGTTTCCTTTTTACTCTTTTTCAGTGTAGTGATCGTAAATGGATTTCACCTTCTCATGGTCTCTAGGAATTTGCTCACTATCAGAGGACAGATCTGGCTTTGTAGTAAATTTAAATGGGACGTGTGATAAGCGTAGATTGACTGCTTGAGACCTGCTATGAAAAAAGGTGGGAGGAAGTAGAACACTTAAACTGCAAAGAAAAGGGGTTGTAAAGGTACTTGTTCCTTTATGGTAGATTGGATCCACTGGAAATGGATCTGACAACTTGAGCTTTTTGTGTAAAAGTGGTGTTTAAACTGGAGACCTAGCAGGTTCCACTGGGGGCGGGGGGGGGGAACAAAAACAAAAACGCAAAGCCCAGTGAAATACAACTCAAACTCCATAACAGTATGGTACGGGAATACTTGCTGAAGTGAGTGTCTTGCACTCTGTGGAGTCCAGAGTCTGATGCAAGTAATTCGCACCAGCAAGAAACACCAAGGGATGTAAGGCCAGCTTTTAAAAGAAGGGGTGAGTTGGCATCTGGAAGGCTTGCAGAGCAGTAGGAGGAACACAGCTTCCAGATCTTTTCAGATGGAGAACTGTGAACTTTACTTGCGGTTACGGAAAAGTAAAGTTTGATAAAATGAGGTTCTCCGTACCAATTTTTTTGTTAAGGATCTGTGTTTTGTACTAAGAAAGAGAGAGTCTTTAGTTACTGATAGGTAATTGCTGACAAGTAGGGATGCTTTGTCATCTCTGTCATTCTTTTAAGGAGCATTGTACTTGAAATGCTCATCTCTTGTAATACATATTATATCAATTGTACTCAAATTTGGCTTTATATCTTTAAGTACATTTGCAGAAAAAGTACATGGTATGCCCGTTTATTACTTACTGATAAACTGGAGGATAAGATGCTGTTTAAAGAATGTTGAATACTGTTCTGTATGCAGATTAGGCAAATGATCAAAGTGCACTTTAAGATTCAAGTACGCAATGCGGGAAAACAAATGTTTTTAGGTCTTTTGAAGGCTGTCTTCCTTTAATTTTGTTCCCCGTTTCTTCTTATACACCCATACCAAAATACTTCGTTAGTGATTGTGTGTCACTTCTGTATACTGTTTTTGTTTATAAGGTCATTTACAGATTTAACCACCAGCTACTGAAGAATTTATACTGTAAATCAAGTTAAAGAATCTTGATTTAAATGCTTGAAACCTGGAAGATGGCTCAATTGAGGAAATGGACTAAATAAGCATCTGAATTATCTGCACTTTAGCAGCACCTTCTGTTTCTACTAAATATTGTTAGCTTAAAGTTATAGCAGTTAGATTATGTTCCTTCTGTTGCAGACATCAGCCGCAATTGCTTTGCTTGCTCATTCTGTTCTACGGTGAAACCTCAACCCCTGCTTAGTAGTCTAGCCCAAATCTGGAAAGTGCCAAACTTCTTAATGTGAGGTTGATCTTTATGAAGCAAGCTTAAAATTCATATGTGCTTGCAGATGATACCTGCCCGCAAAAGTGCAGTGGTTCCTTGACTGCTAGTCCTTCGGTACCTCCTTCTGTTGCCTGCAAGTAGAAATAACTCGGCAGAGTGAATGCCAGAAGAGGCCCGATTTGAAAATAAGGCTCCTGACTGGACAGATGACTGTGGCCTGATACAGAAATGGAAGGGCAGACCACATGGGTTGGGCTGGATGAAGCCAAATTCAAGATCAGTCATACATTTTTTTGTGTGGGCAAACTTCTACACTTTAGTGGGAAATTTGACTGTCATATTTCTAGTCAAGAAGTATGATGCTCTTAATACCCTAGTTCTAACAATCTAAAGCATAGTTAATAAAAATAGGAAGTTATTTAATGACTTATCTTACTATCCCCTCTCTCCCACCAAAACAGGTGTAGAAACACGAGTCAACTTGATTGTGTCAGACGCAGTTGATGCTACATGGTAGCGCAGGTGATTCTTTACTGGGTCAAGAGAAGAGCTTTTCAGGAAAACTGGCACTAAGTACTGAAATATATTTTCTTTTCAGTTTATAACTGGTGGAGTTTTTCCACCTCATTGAGAGAACCCAGAAATAACACTTCGTCTTGCATCCTGTGGTCCTTACCTGTTTAATTGTTGTAGAAATGAGTCCTTGATTCTACTTTGGGGGTTGCAAACCTTTGCAACTCAAGAAGGTGGCGATTCTTTTTCTTTTGGTGTGCTTCTCTTTTGTGCTTTAGGAATCTTTATGAAATGGTGACGAATATACCCATTTAAGTGGTAGGTCTTGCAGTATGTCCAGCATGCAAGTCCAGGTTTTAAAGACTCTTGTTTTCTGCAATGTAACTGTTTGCTGGAAAGGAAAATCTGTTAGAAGCCTCCTCGTCCCACTGAGAACATGGAGATAAGCAGTTTTCTTCTGTGTTGAAACTCAAGTTGGTTGTGATCTAAACTCAGTATTTATACGACCGGGCTGATGCTGGGTGGTAGCTGAAGTAACGCGGTGGGTCAGATCACCCTTTCCCTTGCTTGCGCGGTGACTTGCGTGCTAGTGGCCAGCACTAAGAGGAAACCACAGCTGCTCTTGCTCACTGCGCTGACAGCTGCCTGCAGAACTAAACCAACCCAAACAGGGTACAGGAAGCGAGATGGCTGAATACGGATGACTCTGTTGAAAAGTACTCTGGCTGTTCCTACTTAAAATTATTTACAGAGTCATTATTTTATCAGGATCTATGAAAGGTATAAAACTGGTTAAGCTGCTTTTTCGTGTGGTTGCTCACGGCTGTTTTCATTAACAGCTCAATTGCAGAGAATAGATTGGTGAAAATAACCAGTTTGCAAATATGAATAACCTTATTGAGTTCCTCTCTGCTTAGTAGTATGGAAATGATTCCATGTTTGTTAAGCAGCATTTACTGTGGGGATAAAGCTATTAAGTGGTTTTAAAACTGTTCAAAGCCTTTTCATGTTAACCAACTGTCCAACAGGTCTGTTATCAATGAAACCAAATGAATTGGAGTTGGGAAACAGCCTAACCTTCTGTTTATGCTCACCCAAATTGCCTTAACCAAGTGTCAATGGCTTCCTTAGTTCCGAGAGGCTTTAACACCATCTTTAGTTCCAGACTAGATTTAGTCTGACTTTCACTTACGTAGGGATTTTGAAAAACTTTGTCATACCTTACTTCAAAGTTGGTTATCTGTATATAAAGACAGACGATTCTTACTTTACTTGCTCAGTTGACTGGGAGGTGAATGTATCTGATTTCCTGTGTGGCGCTGCTTTGGCTGGTTAGTGGATGGAACTATTCTGCATTGTAAAACAAAAATTATGGTTTTGGCTGCTTTTGTTCTGCCTATCAGGATTTGTACTCCTCACTTGACTTATAAGTTCACGTTAAAGAGCTGCTTACTGCATAGGGTGAAATTTATTCATGGTATCCTTGCTGCAGTTTTCCAGTTGCAGAGGTCTAAGGCTGATGCTCAGCTTAGTCACAAAGTAGCCTCTGTTGTACACATTACCTTGTCTAAAACGGTATGCATGCATCATGATGGTAACCCTACTTGCAAAAGAAGCAGCTTTACATGCAAGAGTTGGAACAGTACAACCCCATGTGTTGTCTTGGCTACTGTGACGTTATTTTTTTTTCCCCTTTGTAAGTGGGGGAAGTAAGGAGGAGTGTTATGAGGTACCTTCACTCCAGCAGAGCTCTGTTTATCCTGGGGTTGTATTGGTGGCTTTGCCTTTTTAAGTCATGCATGCATGAAAGTTCCGAGGTTGTGTCTTTGGCCCAGGGGTCTTAGAGGGTCAGACATGGAAATGTACCCTAGAGACCATGCAACAGATGGAACTGTAACATAGACCATCTGTAATGTGAAATAAGTCATGGAAACTGATCTAACTTCAAAGGAATGTGAGAGTTTTACAGGGGGGAAAAAAGTTAATTAGCCTAACTGTGCAGTAATAATAACAGTAATAACACTTGCAGTATTACAGCTAAAGCTTATACAAGTGCCTTATTTTCATTGGTTTCTGTTTTCTTATTACCTAACTTTACAATTATTACAACAGTAGATGTATATTTAAATTGCAAAGGGGGGGGGAACAGGACAAGGAATGGGTGTCCTATGCTTTTGTTATCTTTAATAAACTAGTTACAATTCTCAGTGAACCATATCTAGTTTGTGTTTTTACTTCTGATATTCTTTCAGGAGGCTATGCCTTGATTTTCTGGCTATGAATCTTTTCAGTCTCAGCTTTTTCATGTAATCAGCTCATATTGTTTGTGCAGTAGCCAGCTTTGTCCTTGATCTTAAATAGTTGTTTTCCCTTGCTGCTGTTGGCTCCTTGTCTATTTATAGAGAGATCATACCTCTCTCAGCATTGGGCTTTCTGGATAAACACGTGTTGGAGAGAGTGAGGAAGGGAATCTCTTGCATGATAGTCTCCCTCCTGTTCTCTGGGTCATCCTAGCAGGTATTCTTTGTTGCATGAATTGCAACAGCTCTATCTTGTTAGCAAATAAACTCTTAGGCAGAGCATGGAATTTGCCTGCTTCATGTCTGCACTATGGTGGCTTATTGTTTTGTGGCTCCTATGGCATTTGGACTAGCCAGGGCCAACTCATGTGTTATTTCCACCCTCTGCACACCCCCATGTGCATGGTGTTAATGTCTGCATGGAAGTAAGTGTTACTGCATCTCTCTATCAGCCCTTGAGTGCCGTTTAATGAGCAACCTAACCCTTTAGGTAGGGTTGAGGTAGTTCTATAGGTGAGACTCCACTTAATAGCCATATTCTAAGTGCATGATTTCAGGTATTACATGTTTTCCTGGTGGTATACTAAATTTGCTATATTTACATTTAAAACACTAGCTCTGACTGATGCACCATGTTTTTTTTAACAGAGAATATTCTTGACTTTTCCCTGCATGGATTGAAATAAATGTATATGTTTAAGTATATTTCAAGTATATGCTTAAGTACAACTTATTAAAAGTATACAAGAAGTGGTATACTGAAGTATTCTGTCCGATTGAGTACCTTAATGGTCACTGAATAGATACTTCTGGTTAAGTCAAAGTGGTGGGATGTGTCCATAGGGGAATCTCTTTCCTGCCCCAGGTTGTAGCTGGCTAATGCTGTGTGGGAAGAGATAGGTTTTTTTTTTTAAACTCTTGGCAGTTAGTGAATTGAATTTAGGAATGTTTTTGTTTTCCAGCGCTGAATTACTCATCTTGCTTTGTTAAGTTGTTCTGGAATTTCTTTGCTTTAAGTTGGCCTGGAATTTCTTCATCTTCAATAATTACAAATTTTTCATTGTGCTGTTTACCACACTTTCCAAATGGTTAAATAAGACTAAACAGTATCCTTATAGGGAAGGGTGGATTGTTGTACATTTAGAAAAATGTACTTGTTCTGAAAAAACCTAAGGATTGCTTGGAGCATCGGTTCCTACTGTGTTAGGTGTCAGTGATTACATAGGGTTTGATAGTGGTATAATCACAGCCTTACTTGCTTACTTCCCAAACTTCATCTAAATAAAAATGTTATACATAATCCAGAGTTAAAACATTAAGGAACTAAGGCATTACAATAAATGCTGGAGCTGACTTACGGGTTTTGTTTGGGGGATTTTGCTGAATAGTTTGAACAAGGTGAGCATCTTTACTGAAGCTCCTTTAGACTCCGGATGTAATGTCAGCCTCTGGACAGGGTCAGGCGAGCTGTTAACCCATAGAGCAGCTGCAGAATTCAGTGTTGCTAATTGGGAGATTAATATGGCTGTAGTTAGTCCTAAGATGTTTCAAATGAGATCATGAAATCTGTTTTGCTGAATGGATAGTATAGGATAGCTGCTGCCCTGAAATCCGTGTTCTGAAGAGCAAGCATTTTACAAATAGAGGTGAGCACAACAAATACACCGTCTTAACAGGAATTGTCATCTGTAAAGGACCCAAATTAGTCGTCAAAGATCAAAAGGTGGTCATAACTAGAAGAAAACACCACAGTCAAAGCAGAACAAAAGCCTCTGTTAGATATTAATAATTCAGACTGAGATGCAAATCTGTCCTGGGCTCTGGGCAACTTGAGAGCCTTGCTAAGATTTGCAAGATACTTGGTGCAGGAAGAGTAGTTTAACCAAGTGTTTGGCTCTGAACCGTTACCATGGCAACTGAATAGTTTCGAGACTTGTCTTTGAATACTTCAGGCTCATTAGTGATGAGGGCATGCGTAGATACTACCATTTAAGATCACTGCCCTAGGAGATCAGGAGATAATTACACTAACTTTCCTAAATGTAGATTTTTAGGTATACTAGAAAGGCAGTAATCATACTTGAAAAGTTGGTGGTTCTGTACACCATCTTTTCACAAGAAGCATGAACAACACACGGAACATACTGAAATCTGTACAATGTAAAATCTAATAGTATATATAGCCAGTTTTCTTTGTTACATGCCTGTTAGTACACTCCTTGGTACAAACCTACTGATTAAAATGGTAACTGACTGCTATTGTTATAGAATCCAAAATACAGTCTTACTGATAATTACTACATTGACATTTATTTAAAAAATACCGTGTTTCAGTGCTTTGCTACCTCCATTTGGAAAAGGGAGAATTAATCCAGAGTATCTAAGAAGCTAGGTTTAAATAATGAGCAAATTTTATTTTGGCCAAAACAATTATTGGGCTCAGTGTTAGAGGTAACTGGGTAAAATACGATATCTTTAAAATACAGACTATTAAAAAGAAGTTTTAAAGTCACAGACACTTCAATGTGATGATAAAGCCCCTTCTTTATACTGACCAGTACTGAAACAAAAGAAAAATTAAAATACTTCCTCATCTAGAAGGTCTTGTGCATAGAAAAACAAAGTCTCTCTTAGCATACTGTTTTAACTTCTTGGGGTGTGGCAAGGAAAGAGAATTCTCAACCAGAACAAGAATTTGTATGTTTTCCAGTGAAAAGTATTTTCCATGGCAGTGAGTCATACTGTAACTTGAAGCTTTCTTCAAACTATTTTTTGTTGCTAGTTTGCTGTAAAAGTCACAAGTTTCCAGAGACTTACTGCATGGGCCTTGCCCGGGTTTAAAAAAATTATAATCTTGCTGCATAGCAGTGACTTTCATTTGCTTATGTATTAAGAATCTTTAAAAAAGAAAAAAAAAAAACCACAACACGATAGTATTTTATCTGTGTGTATGGTCCACTTTCAGACTCAGGCTATTGAATGCATAGTAACACTGCTGAAAGAGCCATACAAATGCATGGTAGTACTCTCCTGCCAAATTAGGAAGCTGTCAAACTAAATTTCACTGATGTCCAAATAGAATATAAATTAAGTCTTTTATCTTTGTGCATCCCCTCACAGATGGAATGTACAGCATTCTCAGATGTCTGCTTCTCATCAGTCCTAACAGCTTAGCACAAATAACTTCCCTGTCAAGAGGTGGGCCTCCTGTAGAGTAATTGCAATTCCTGGAAGATGGTAACTGGCCAAATCATGAAAAGGAATGAAATGTTAGCACATCTTAAGTGTTATCCACCTATGTCACAGAATGGAAAAAATTGTCACACCTGTCAGGGAACCTGGAAATCCACACTTTGAACTATGTCTGACACTGTAATGAAAGTTTTTAGCCGATAAACAGGAGCAAAGTGGCTAGTGAAGCCAGCACAACTCTCAGAATTGACTAGTCTCCCACTTAAGAAGATAAAGCCAGCAGACAAGCTGTTTCAATTAAAGCTGTTTAAAAGGCTAGAAAAGAAGTTAGGTCTTGCTCAAAAATATGAAGTTGTCCAGAAAAGGACGGTTTCAGCCTCAAGTCCAAAATTTTTCCTTATTCTGGTATATGTACATGGGAGACAAATAGGCATATCAGCTGAAAGCCTTTCAGTACTTTGTTAGTCTTGAGCTTTTTCCCTGGTTCCCATGGTAAGAAAGTTTAATATTTATTACAGTAAAGTTTATAGTAACCCTGGACTGCTATACAAGGAAACTGGAGATGTAACTGTTTTGCATGTGTTTGTGTCTTCTAGTTAAACTGCTGGTTGGTCACCTTTTCAGATGCCATCTTCAGTATGATGTGCAGAAGAGGCTGCTCTCTCCTTTTGTATTTTGCTTCCCTGTTAAAACTGTACAAAATAACTTTCCCTAGCTATTTAGCCCACTGCTGCTTTCCATATATCAATAAAAAACATTTTGTGTGCCTGAAGGGGTATAGTTATGGCAAAACTGCTTTGTGTATGCAGCCTGAAGTTTGAGTAAATGTATGGGTTGAATAAATACTCAGTGACCTAGTTCAGCTGGGGGTGGAGGGGCAGAGTTCACTTCTGCCCAGCGTAGATCAGGGCTTCAGACTTGGCTGGCTTGAGCAATGCTCAGTGAGACCTGTCCCCAGAGTACCTGCTCAACCAAGAGGGACCAGTGTCCCCAGGCAGGACAGTCAGTGCCATAGGTGGTGTTTGTTCTTGCTCAGGGCTTGACAGAAGAATAACCATTCCTCTGAAGGATCAGAGTAGGAAGGGTTTAAAAAAAAAAACCAAAACAAACAAAAAAACCCCACAACAACCCAACATGTATGTTGCAACTTTGGCCTGTTGGGCTCTGATAGATTCCACTTAAATTTCAAATATTATTTCCTGTGAGAAGGTTCTTGAAAGCCCAGACATGAACACCTTACAGCTGCCTAAGTCAGAAACCAGTTCGTTTGCTTTTGGAGACCACCCTTCCCCCACATAGGCACTACACTTAAATTCTGTTTTGCAGAGGTGTGGTACTTTGTTTTACTGATTGAACTCACATAGGAAAGCAGCACTTGGCCCTCAGCTTTATTTGAGCAGCACTTATTCCTTTGAAACTGGGACTGTTTCCAGAGCATTCAGGAATGGCTTTTATAGCAGCACAGTGCTTTAGTTTGGATAATGTATGCTGGCCTTTTTTCACTCCTGAGGACCTGAATATGGTCTTCTCTTTACATAATAGGAAATTTGTGGTGCCTTGTCCTAGCATCTAAAGGACACTCTGTGCCCGCTACAAACCACCGTGCAACTTGGCACAACCTACAGCAAAGGATTTGGGGAGTAGGGGTGGGGATAATAAATTCTTCATGGCTCTGTTATATGCTTAGTGATGTAGGAGAAGCTGGAATAGAAGGTAGCAAATAGCTGTAGGGTTTTTTGGGGGCTTTTTTTGTTTTGTTTTCCTGTGGCCACATGACTTTGGGCACTGTGTTGATCTTTAAGGTCATGTTTAGGCTTCTGTTGTTCTGTATGTGTGCCCTGTCAGTTTGGTTAAATATTTTCTACTCTGCAACTACCTCCGAATACATGAATTTTAACTTTGAGTCCAACTTATTGGATAGCTACAACCCATTTTTTAGAAGACTGTAGAAGACAGTAAGGCAGGTGATGGATCTCTCTACCTTGTGTAATCATTTTCCACCTTTTTTTTTTTACTGCCTTGATGGCTGGGATAATCCATTTTGCATCCGAGCCACTATCAGACCACAACAACTTGAATTTGCATCTGAATCATGCACACTTGCAGTTCTGCTGAATGACTCAGAGCAGGGAATGCAGGTGTGGGCTGGCTTCCATGCGGGTGTGGGATGGGTGGCCTGGTCACATAGGCTTGCTGGGGTAGAGTGATTCCATCAAAATGTTTTGAACAAATTTGAATTAACGGAGTGGCTTGCTGCTTTCTATTATGTGGCTGTGCCTAGCAGCCAGAGCTCTGGAGCTACATATGGTTTTGTTGGACCACAGCCAACATATGGCAAGGCTCATAGTTTAACAGGAGCTTGCATTACTCTAGCAAAGAGGTCTTGCTTATAACCTATACTGATAAGTTACGGTCAGGAGCAAAGTTCGTCTTGTATATACAATGAATGAAGTCCAAAGCTAAAGATCTTATGGGATGCTGATGAGCTTTATCAGCCTCTTGAAAACTCTACTTCAAGTTACCTGTCAGCTTGGCTCACCTTCCTCCCAAGGAATATTCACTTTTGTTCCAAGGTTGAGCGCTGCTGTTAAACTACTTAATAGATAATTGCTGAAGTCATGATTTCTGCTAAATAAAAGATAGATATTTAAGTAGGAGAATGGGGTGTTGTTCTTTAAGCCTTAAAGCAAATAAGTTGATAAATTACATACTTGCATGTTATAGATGACTGGTCTAGAATTAACTTTCCCAATTTATAAATACCTGTGAAGTTGTTCAGTGAATTTCTTTGTTTTTCTCTTGTGTCTTTTGCAGGTATTCGTTACAGTTTGGATGTTAGTGTGGATGAAGTGAAAGCCTTAGCATCTTTAATGACATACAAATGTGCTGTGGTTGGTAAGTGATAATTTTTCAAGCAAGGATGCAATCTTTAATTTCAATCAATACTGATGTAATTTACAGAAAAGTATCTAAAGGATTAAATTAAGTTTTAGACACTGATCTCTAACTAAAATCTTCAGCAAGTTGGGAAGAAAACATATAGTGACCAAAATAATAATAAATATTCCCTCTGCTGTTGCTGTAGATACTTGTAATAAAGTTACATTTTCATTTGAAAAGTCCAAATTCTGCTAGTTACCCCCTCCCGTAAAACTGTTCTTGAACTCAAATCAAAGTATGACAAACTTGGATTAGGATGGGACTAATTTTAGGGGGAACAGATGGACGCTGTAAAGGATTCAGGCAGGGGAGCTGTGGAGAGAGAAGGATAAAACTCCTTTATGGGTCATAAAGAAGTATAACTCATACACAGCTGCTAAATTGTAGGGGAGTTTGGAGCAAATCTGCACATTCTATATAAAAAAACAAAATACTTAATGTATACAGAGACGCTTCACTTAGGACTTCCAAAGTAAAATTTTTTGAGCTAAAACAGTAAAATATAGACTACAAAACTTCCTGTTTCTACAAGTGCCGAGTACAAGAGCTTGAAGAGTAAAAAAAATTTAAATCATGAACTTCTGAGTTTCAAAGACCATTTTCAAGCTGCCCTTGAAAAATTTCCCATTTTTATAGGAGTACCCGTATGAGATTATAGCTTACGCTTGTGAAGCCCTAAATGTGGCAAAACCAAATTCGCTGCTAAAATCAAAGGTATAATTCCTCACACATATTACTGATGTGTTCTGCCTTTATTGTTGAGAAAGTAAAATTATTTTCCTTTGCATTCTTGTAGATGTGCCATTTGGTGGGGCAAAGGCTGGTGTCAAGATCAATCCCAAGAACTACACAGTAAGCGTAATCATAGATAAAAATTTGGTTACCTGCAGTACT
>VZTL01066651.1:0-19137 GCA_013400535.1 Scopus umbretta | reverse complement strand
AGCTGGCCTTGAACAACCATCTAAACTCCTAGAAGAGGGGGAAGAGGGCCAGCCAGTGCTCCTTGGCTCCTGTTACAGAAGGAGCATTTTGCCTTCCTCCTTAAAAACTGCCTTGAAACAAAGAGTTAAATTAATCCTAATGTTATATCTCAGGTACATGAGGTTATTATCAACAAGAATGAATTCATTTAGCACAGCTCATAGACAGTGCTGATCTTTGAAAAACTTTTTGTAGCCACTTTGGGTGAGTGGAAGATTTAACAAAAGCTAACTTCAGCCTCGTGTGGCAAGTCTCTCACCGAGGGACACAAGAAGAGGTCAGGGAGGCATATGTTCTGTGAAAGACCCCAAAGCAAGATGGACTTGAAGGAAAAGTGTCACATTACATGGTGTTCAAGAATAATCTAATTAATGTATGACAAGGAAATTAAATTTTATGCAAGATTATGAAATGCAACAGAAGAAAGAAAGAAAGAATGGTACTTACTTGTAACAAAGGTAAGCAAGGTAGAGCCTTGCATGTGAAAGTTTGACAGCCCTGTGCTGAGTCTTGAGAATGAGGAACGTGAGTTTGAATTTCATTCAGGGAAAGAGTGAAAGCTGGTGGAAATGCTACAGAATGGAGATGTGTGACTTGACATTGGGGTGTTAGGGGAAAAAAGTCTTGCTTGTCCTGGGAAGCGTGGCAGCAAAAGATATGCAAGAGACAAGACATCAGAAGATGTGTGGCAGATTATGGATGTGAGAAGAATGTAGTGGGATGGGGGTTTCTTGATGGAGAGAAGATGAGAACCTTTTACATCAAAGAGAAAGGAGGAAGCAAAGGCAAAATGTTGTCTAGAAAGCTGAAGACCAGATATTATTAATATAACTGTCAACTTCCTTTCTTGGAATATTCTCCACTCTCTTGAGAACTCCCTTCAAAGACTGGGAAATAGTTTGGGTTTGCTCCTGCATGATATGAGTATAATGGATTTATTCTGTGAGCATGAATAAAGAAAATGATGAACAGGCCAGAGAGTGATGTTACAGTAGAGTGGTTAAGAGATAACAAGTCAGTCAGAATGTGTGTCACTTAGTTTTGGCTCATATCTTCTCATGCAGGCTCATTTTTAATCATGTCTTGTGTATTTAGAAAGCTTGGATTTAGCATACCTCACTCTAGTGACTCAGAAAAGGTAATAAAATTAGGAACCAGGTGTCCCTCAACTGCCTCTATAATAAATAGAAAGAAAAGGCTGCCTTGCCTTCTCCATGCTAATTGTAGCAGAAGACTGAGAACCATGGCTGCTAGCGTAAGTGCCTCAGTTGTAAGCCTGAAGTTATGAAGGGTGAACTGGGGCTAAGGGAACATAGGTGATTTTATTGGTGACTGCAAAGAACTGTCTGACTTCTCACTTTACGTTGAAACACAACACTCAGCTGTGTAGAGACCAGGGACCTACTCAATCAAATCCTTTGTCACAAAATGGTGTGAATGTTAAAAATAAAAGCTTGAATGTTAAAAATAAAAGCAGGAAGAAAAGTCCAGTAGCAGACATTTACAAGTTTCCCTCTCTACTGCTTAAATGGAGGAATAAAATCTGGATGAGTTATGGACAGGGAATCTGGAATAAAATCAGGATGCAGACTAACGTAAGGTAGGTTTCACACAGTACCAGGAAAAATTTTTAGATGTTTTTCTCACAAAATTTAGAATTATGACCACACTGGCCTCACCAGTGTATGAAAGAACTTTTATAAGCATACTAAGCCTTCAGTGATTCTTTCTGTATCATACACCTCTTCTTTCCATGTTACTTTTTCCTTCTCTTTTCTGGTGCTGAATGGTGGTGAAACAACACTAGCTATAACCCCCTGCAGTCATTTTGTGACTACTGACTCACTAAGAGGGGCCATATGTTTAAGTCCTGGTGCATAATTCTTCAGCACATTACTGTATTTGTTTCTGTTTTAAAAGCAGTAATAGACGTATCATCTGTTTTTAGCAACTTCCAGCTTGGAGGAAGTAGGCCAGGAACATGGGAGTATTAAAGACTAACAAAGGAATCCATGTTAAATTGCTAATTACCTGGCACTGTATTTGTTTTCAGCTTACATAAAAGTGTGGTGGTATCCCCAAATAATTCATAATGCCTTAGGCGAAGAAGCTAGCCCTGTAATACTTCGGCATAATTGAAAGTGATGAAGTGGAAGACTGGAGATGTTTATTTTGGAGTAAGAGTGTTAAAGTAAAATGCCAAAAGACAGAGAAAACCACTGGAGGTCTTGAAAGGAGTGAAGAGAAGAAAAGCAGCATGATCCAGAATAACCAGCATCATAAACACTGTAGCAAATACTTTAATTTTATTTTAAATTACTACGAAGAAACAAATTAAACAACCAAAGAACATGTGATTGTTAAGTTTCTTGGCTTGGATGCATATTCAGCTGTCACAAATGCCTTTACAAAAGCACATTTTACTTTGCACTGGAAGGCATTAGTTTGCTAGATCTGTCAGCCACAAAACATTAAAACTCAGCGGGGCAAATTCTGTCCTCAGGTACATGCCTGAACATCTTTTCAACAGAGCTTGCACTGTAAGAAAAAGCTTCAGAATGGTAAATATTTTCTTATTCCTTTTCCAGTCTGAGAAGAATGCATCTTCCCTTTCAAATGTTGTAGTGATGCTGATGAGAGCTGTACAATACACACTACAAGACTGAATTTGGTTCCTTGTCAAAGCACCCATGTTCTTAAGAGATAATTAAAAAAAAATATGTTCTTTCCCCAGAATCTGAAATAACTAAAGATATTATTCTCAAACTTTTCTGTGTCAAGACTACCATATTTGCATACAAGGACTCACTGAGCAGGACCCTTGTCTCCTTCAACAACTTGGGGGAACCAGGGCAACTGCAAACCACTGACATTCATTTGAGACACCTTAGTTTATCTTTTTTCTTTCTTTTAGTGGTGATGACAGTCCCCTGGGGCAAGGTCAGTCTACATCAGCAAGGAAAGGCAGAGAGCACTGTGAAGGAGCTGGGATGCCAACCTACATGTGCAGCATGGGTTGGCTGGCAGGCACCAGGTAACTGGCTGCTGTTAATGAGGAGGCAATCAGTTTGTGGATGCTGCAGAGTGCTGTACAAATTCATGTAGTCTAGTATTTAATTTAATTTCCTTCACCACCCTGACTTTCAGTCAATCAGCAGTGGCCCAGGTGCACAGAGTTTTGATAGCATCCCTTACAAAACTTTTCAGTAGGTCACTGACCAATTTTCTACAGGTAATCACACTAAAAGTATCATAGCTCCTGCACTGGCATTCCAGGTCACTTGTGTGCAATGTTGCCTTCCGCTACTCTGAATCATACAAAGCCAAGTTTACCATAACAAAGTCACCTGAAAGAGGACCCACAGTATTCTGCATCTCCCTTTTGGATATCTTCTGGCAAAGAAGAACAAATAAGGGAGGACAGGACAGGCCTTGGTTGTGAGGGGGTGCTATGCTGAGGCAGGTGGAGGGAGGGAAATGACCTCTGTCCCCTTTGTCCCTGTGTTTATCAGATGACAAAAAATAGCAACAGGCTGCACTTCCCACCCCATAGCTCACCTCTGCATTAGTCACTATTGGAAGCAAACATGGAGGATTTAATAGTTCTCCTTAATAATTTCCCTGTATCTAAAATTAAACTGGGGATGGAGGGACAGAGGAGGGAATGAGTATGAGATAATTGTTTCTTATTACTTCCTCTCTCCTGTCACATCATCTGAAGGGGTGTAGGAGAAACTCTCCAAATCATCCAGCTTTCTGCCTCCACAGCTGATTTCTTGGACAAGAGGGGAAGCAGAATTTATTTGTATTGTATATTACTGCATTGTTGTAATATGGATGACATTCAGGAAAACTAGGACAGCTTCTAGCCCAAAATGCTTATGTGGTTTTATGTGACTTTAATGATTAGGGTCAAGCAAACCCATAAAAGGAGTGTGGGCCAAACCACAGGCTCCATTCAACAATACTAGTATTTCAGCATTTGAATGGGAGTTTCATGCATGATTTAATGAACACTCTAATCTTAAGATTTAATAAAGGAAATATTCTTTAGTAATCTGCTCATATGAGAAATGGTGAGAGGCAATTTGCTGAATCAGCACTAATAGCCACAAATTTTCTAGCACAGAACAGAATCCTTTCCATTTTTTCTGTCAGTGATGTGTGGTTAGTAAATAATACATAAAGAAGAACCAGGGGTATGTTTAAAATTGCACCCTGTTATAAAAATAGAGCTGTCAAGCTGGATTGCTGAGGCTGGCAGGGGGAGGGCATTAGCAGAAGATAAGTAGATGTTTGTTGAACAGCTGGAAGACGATTTGTGACAAAAAGGTGAAAACTTAACAGTTGCGTAAAAGAGCAATAATGTTGTGAAATTAATTGGTTAGATTCACCACACTTACAAGCTCTTGTATAGTCATTACTTTCAGCTGTGACAGATGAGGATCCTACAGTTGAGACCTTGGTGTTTTCTTGTAGCTGATGCTGTGCATTGGTATGAGTTATTGGCCCCAAAAGTACATTTTTTTGTACACAATTTGCTGAGCTGTAGCCAAAGCCTCAGCAATAAATAAATAACTATTCCATCACAATAATGGCAAATGACATTGCTAATACGTTGCTAGATCATTTCACCTCTATGTCTGTTTTTAGTCCTACTACAGTAGATACTGAATGGAAAAAAATAACAAGAGCAATTCTTTCATTGATGCTTAATACTGTATTTGTAGTGAAACGGGCATGCTGATAGGTACCCAGTAGGCTGCTGGCAGAGGAACAAGAGGGCTGTCACATACACAACTATGGGGACATGCCAGTATTCTTACTCTGAAGATGCTCCCTTTTGGTGAGGATTGAGAAAGCTGCAAGTTCCTGCTACTCCTGTATTCCTTATTGTATAATGAAATAAAGCAATTCATACTCAAGGGCTCCAAACCACTCATATCCATAGTTAGTTCACCCTTGGTTTTGTGGGGCTGTTTCAACATCAGACAGTGCTGCAACTACTGGAGCAGTGCTTTAAGCTTCCTTTTTCCTCAAAGAAAAAGCCAGACAGTGTTTTTTTTCAAGAGGGAAGACCTGTATAATTGTTATTTCTCATCCACCCTCTTAGCAGGTGAAGTTCCTTTGGGTTACATCCTCCATCAAAACTCAAAGGTAAATCTTAAGTTCTCAGATATTTCACTCATACTTTTTAAAGAAATGCAAACGAAATTACTCATTTGAAACTCACGTTGGAACACAAGATATTCTGAATAGTTCCTCAGGCAGATAGAGTCCTGATGTATATTATTTCCATGAGCAGAATCACAGTTTCTCTTTAAAGCCAAAATGTCCTGAGTGGATTTAGAATCAGAAAATCANTCTGCCCAGCCTGTATTTGTGCTTGGGGTTGCTCCGACCCATGTGTAGGACCTTGCACTTGGCCTTGTTGAACTTCATGAGGTTTGCATGGCCCCACCTCTCAAACCTATCAAGGTCCTTCTGGATTTAATTGAGACTAAGAAAAAAGGGGGTTTGCTTGTTTTATGTCAAGCTTCTCCAAGTTTTCCACAGAAGTGCTAGTCTGGTCTTACTTATAAAGTTTAAAGAAAATTGTGTTAAATTTCTGAACAAATTAAACAAGGGAGTGTAGAATATAGCTACTTTTTTTGAGGTTATGAGTTAAACCAGCACAAGGATTAGTCTGAACACAATAATGATTTAACAATATTGTGTGACCTGTGGTGAATTACAGCTTCTATTCCCTACCCTGGGGCAGCACAGGGCAAGACTTTTCCAAGGAATTTTTGGAGTCATTGGTGAATCAGAGCTTGCAGATAATGCTCCAAATTCACCATTGTCCCAGTATTTACCAAACTGACAATTTCTAAGCTGCTAGAAAAACATGGATAGTGTATTACACTGAAATGAGAATCTCCTCCTGAGACTATCACTTTTCACCTTTGAGTATTCATGCTGCAAAACAAACTTCAAGAGAAATGAACAAGCAAGAAGTTGAGATCACTTCACATCAGCTGTAAATACCCATCTTCTGAGAGCAATACAGTGTGAAGGACTTCTATGGTTTGAAAACACAATCAGCTTTTCTTTCAAAAGGCTTTAATTCTTATCTAATTTGTAAGGACAGCATTGTTTTTCTCATACACAGTGGCACAGTACAAGAACTCAAACAATGTCTTTAGAACCCATTTGCTTTAATTGATACCTTATTTAATAGGAAAATGTTACAGGTTTTTCATAATTTGAGGGGTGGTCTGCAATTTTGTTATTTCCAAGTCTATTTATCTAATATTTCCCAAATTATAAACATCTGAATATTGTGATTTGGCACTAAGAAGAATATAAGCTGAGCTCATTATTCCTTCCAAATAAGAAGGCGGCTTTACTCACTTTCAATACAGATTTGGTGAGTAATATTAGCATGACACTGAATGCAATGAAATGGTGTTGCATATAACACCATATTTTATTAAAACAGAGAATAAAAGCTTGACATTCTATGAAACACCAAGTTGAAAAGGAGCTTGGGAACACTGGTGTCTGACAGCTTATGCATCCAATTACTGATATGTCACCAGAAATACGTGGGAATAAAGTAATGAGATGGCAGTTTCTATAACAAAGGGTAACATTGTCTTCTTACATCTGGATCACCAGTTTCATGCTATATATAAATCTACATTTTCCTGTTAACTCTTTACAGTCACACAGATCACCCGATCAAAACCCAGAGTGCAGTAAAACAGGTGCAATTAAATTAATGAGCAATAATGACCACTCCTATAGCTACACAGGATCTTATTATGGTATTGATATTGCCTTCACAGAAATATATGTTACTTTAAAGGAGGTACTCAACATACTCTGATCTGAAACTGAGACCATAATCTGACACAAAAAATTACATTGAGGGAGAGAGACTTTTTTCTTTTTGCTGTTTTAGAAACCAAATTTCTTTTGGTCACATCAGCTATTTGTGATGGATTTTCCTTAGAAACTTGCTCAATTTTCAGTTGCTCTTCTCAAATTTAAAATAAGACAGGTGAAACATTTAAAAGCAATGTGACACCAGTGATTCAATTCAAACACAAACTGAATTTTTTGAGAAGAAAACATTTTATTTATATGTAATGAAGTTTGAAGCTGCCCAGTTCTGGTCAGAATTTCAAATCAAAAGGCCCATCCACTGCAAAGAAATATGTCTTCAAGAGCCAAATCCTTTTTTCTTGTTTGCAGGACACCATCCTAACGGCATTCTCCAGCAGTGCTTAAGTATATTTAGATACATAACTGGCTAAGGTGCCTGACAATAAAGAGAGGGTAGAAGTGTCCTAAAGCGGATTGTCTCCCTTTATGACTTTGCATTTTCTACTTAATCAAACGCCAGACCATCAGTCGTATTGTGTCATTCATAAAGAAAAGCAAGAAAAGCAGCCAACAGGAGGTAAGAGTGCACTAAAAGGCTATGGTCACAGCATCACACTGAAGACTTCTGGGCTAAGAAGAACACAAACACAGCACTATTACGGCATGCCAGAAGGAAACCGCGATAGGAATGAAAGTTTTCCTTTTTAGTGGAAAGATGATGTGTCAAGCGAAAAAAGGTGTTTTTGCAAGTTTGTACATCTTCCAAAAGATGAGATCATGAATGTGTGATGAGATTGCCAGTGTTCTCAGGTACCTAAGTTGAGGTGTTTTTTACAGTACTGCACTGTGCATTTCTGGAAAAACTCACAGGACCACTCTAGTTAGACATGCCAGGGGAAGGAGTGTATTTTGCAAGTATCTACTTTTGGCCCGTAGTCTGTCACTCAGATTTCCTCCTTTCTTATGCCTGGGGAGATACAGCCCCTTCTGAGTTGATTGTGTTATCAGCAGTTTCCACAGCTCTTTTGGCCCACTCTTGCAAGGCCTCTCCCTGACGTCTGCTTGACTAGCATGCGTGGAGTTACCTTTGCAGAGATTATGGTATTAAGCTTCTAAGATAAAATTGTGGTTTTGTGTTTCTGAAATGATAGTATAGCATGAGTCAATGCAGAGCATCTTGGCAAAATCTTCCTCCTCAGTCAGAGTGCCGCACCACAGGGCTCTGGCACAGACGGAGCCGGCAGCTGGGCCGTGGGCCATTTTACCGCCCCACACTACTGCCTGTTCTTCCTAGGTCTGGCCCTGAGCCTGCTTCTTTTCTCCCTGCTGACTTTATTGCCGGTTGGAGCCCACTCTAAACGCATATATTTCTGCTTTGGAACCAGACAAACTACTAATATGTCTTTGAATTAACAGAAGTGCGTATATAAGGAAATCCTGGGGTGGAATTTAACCTGCAAAGGGTTGTCCCAACAATAAAATCAGAGTTCCTTATGGATAACAGCAGCTTCAGAGCAGTGAGAAGTGACATTAAGAAATTCCCCTGAAGAATTCACCTGTATTTGCTTGTATTATGTTAGAAGAGCTGCAGATGTAAGAAGGTGAATATTTATTTTCAGAGTGTGTTTGTGTACTATGTTTCCATCGCATCCATACTACTATAATCAAAAGTCCAGCATATATAAAGTGTTTCCTAGTATGTCCTTTGGTTTTCTAAGAGGAATTATTTCAAATTGTCCTTTCAGTGAAACCTTACAATATTTGAAATAGTAATTACAGAATGCCAGAATTAATTTTTCTCCAATAATTATGTTTCTGACAATACCAAGCAGTTAACTCATTCATTAAAATTCAATAATGATTTCTCCTATGGTTTCACTAGCAGTAATGACATACATTATTATGCATCACTAATTTCCATGAAGAACAATGAAGCACTATTTTATTGGCATCTAGAATTACTCCACTGTACATTGCTGCATTCTTTTCAAGAGATGATGAAAAGGTAAGTTGAGCACTGTGGATTAAGTTTACTTCTCTTCATGCCTTACAGTGTTTTGCTACATCAGCAAAGAGTTAAATAGACACTCTGAAATATTCTTAAACAGTTTTAATCATTGCATCATAATTGGTATGAGTGTCAAAGTCATTAGCACATATAAAGTTTCTTAGCTGTTAAATTCCTAGGTAATTTTTGCATTATAAATAAAACTTAAAAGTGATTCACTCTTCAGTTTAAAATTAGATGGATTGGATGAAGTTTTTTGTTGCCTTTTAAAAAATATTTGGCTATTCAGCTCTTACTACTTCTTTCAGGGTTTTCTAGGGCATCCTGTGAACAAATATAACTTCAGCAACTACACTGTATTTTGGAACTCCTCAGGGATAGTTCAGTCATCCTCAGGGGTGTTACAAAATTGAATCTTCTACCCTAGGTGGAGAGGTGAGGTCACTAGGCTACTCCTGCCGGGGGAAAAGGTGCAGTAGATGCATGGAGCACAGTGGGGTCAGAGAGAGAAGGGGCCAGCTCTGGTGAGCTGGTATTGCAAATTCAATGTAATACAATACATAGCCATGAGGTAGAGAGCAACTATGTAAGGAACAGGTTAGCCCCCCTCATTCCTACGCTTTTCATTTCTACCAGCATCAGCAGAATTCCCATAGCACAAACAATGCGGGACACAGACACTTTTCTACATGCTGCTGCCCAAGGCAAGCACTTACCTTGCCTATTCTTGTACCTAGGCTGGCTAGGGTACTCCTATCTGTTTGGGTTGGGATTTTTTTTGTTTGTTGGATTTTTTGTTCCTGCACAATGCATAAGCATTAGTATTCAAATTAATGAATATTTTCTTCTCCTTCTTACAGTGATGGAAATCTTTGCCAATGGGCAGCATTTCTGTCACTATACAGCCTATGAAAGCACAAACTCTATCCCACACATGCCACAGTGTGCAAACCAGGATAGCAATCTATTACTACAATTATACCAGTATAACTAGGAGCATAAATGCTTTACTGGCTTATTTGCTGTCATAACTTATGCAGGATTTGGCACACAATACATTTAATTGTTTAGCTAATAGATTAATTCCCTAATGGAATCACAAAGCAAGAGGATTATGAATGTTCAGGATTCTTTTCCTTTTCTGCCTAGTCGAGACAGATCAAGTCATCCTTTCAAGTGTATTCTGCTTCTGTTAGGCATTTAGGTCAAAGCAATTGTTTACTTTATGTGCCTGTAATTATTATGAAATATGCTGAATTGCTCATCACATTTCCCACAGCCAGGAACTGAGGTCCAAATTCATTGCCCCTTGCCTACAAAGACGTTACCCCAGGGTAAATTTTAGCTATTACAATTCAGCCTTATTTAAATGGAGTAAGAAAGACAACCTATGGTACATTTCAGCTTCAGACACATATGTGTATTCCTTCGGGATGCATCAGTATTCTGCATTCCCAATTGAGAAGTGAAAGCATTCACATTACCATTCTACAAAAGCCGTGTCTGAACTATTTTCAGCAGATTGCTCATTGGAATCAGGGCAGGTTAAAAGATGTTTCACAAATTGCTGAGATCTAGTTTCCTCAATTGGCACTAGGGAAATTTTTACCTTCAAAACATCATATTAGATCAGGAAAACCAAGGAAAAATTAACAATCTAGTTTAATTTTGTATTCGCTAAGAACTAGAAACAGAATTTTGAATATTGCTATTCTGGATTAAAATAGTTGAGGGTCCTATTTACATCACATGGATGTCCATTTCCATGACGCTCAGTCTAGTGCTAGGGTATTTAACTAGAGCAAATTGTTCCTGCAGGTGTAAGATTGTAGGTACACATATGATTAGATCAAAACTCAATAGTAAACATTGATTCTATACAGTTGTCATTGTTATCCATATAACAAAAAATGCAGTTCCACTTTTGTTACTAAATTCAGAATATTCATTCTTTTCATTTCTTATTAATTGCATACTCCACGTAAAAATAAGTTGTTTCAAAGGCAGTCTTTGTCACTTCTGTTCATCCAGATCTTTTTGCTACAAGTCTAAGAAAGAGTAAGTCGATAAGTAGTTCATTGTAACATCATTTAAACAGTTAGAAGACCCTGTATATTTCTAGAGACAAAAAATAATCACCTTTTGACTTATTGTTCAATACATATGCTAATATACTAGGAACTACCAGAAGCTATCAGAAGCTCTGCGTTAAAGACTGGCTCACTGCTGTGTCACAGGTCAGTGTAATCTTGACTATACTTGGCTGAATCCAGAATACATAATGATTAACCCCTGTTTCTAAAAGTGTCTCTTCTTTCTGTGTACACTACCAGCAGCAGAACATCTAATCAACTTTATGGTCCTAGAGCGCTCCCACTGTACAGTTGGCATGTGGACTGCCATTATGAACACCGAGGCAAGAGTGTACTGACTACTTGTCTACATTTAACTGGACAATGTAGAAAGACAGATAAGCAGGACCGCCTTTGAAACCCTAAACCATCAGGTATATATCTGAAGTGCTGAAAAGTATAAGAAGGTGTGAATTAAACTCAGAATAGTCTGAGTTACATTTTCCTCTGTTGATAGACACTGATGTCTGGTTGCTTGACAAGATGTTTTCATCAGGATAGATTCCCAAGCATGTATGCTGAGTGAGAGTAAACAACACTGCCATTCAGATTTTTTTTTTCCCCTATAGAATAATTCTCTAATTTGGGGAGGGGAGGGGAGGAGGAGGATGGAGTGGGGGTTTTGTACAATGGAAATTGAAACTAGTGTCTGGTTTTGTGCTGGGAAAGATAAAACAACAAAAAATCCCCGAACTATCAGTAAGCAGACACTATCCATGATATTTTTTTTTTAAATGGTATATCTCGAAAAAAGATTTTCCAAGTAAAGCTACCATGGAGGTCAAACAGTGTAAATAAATGTAGATAGCTGCAAGGGTGATCAAATGGGTGCCATTTCCTCACTCATGAGTGTGGCTCTGTGTTAGATACTCTCAGGGAACACAGAAGGAAATGAAGGTGCCAGAATTTACAGAATGTGACACAGAACAACAGTAGGATAATTCATACCAAATTCCTCTAGCACCTTCTGTACTGAACTCTGAATTCAGCCAATAGGTGGATAAACATATTTTTTATTTAACATAAAATATGTTTAACCCTTCAACACACACCATTCCTTTCAAATGACATGAACCTTTTTATTATTCTTTTAAATAGACTTCTAGAAAGTAAATTGCCATCTGGCCTGTGGAGACATTAAAAAGATAGGAGAGGAATTTTACAAACAGGGGAGTTAGACAAGGCGTTCTCCTCAAGCACTCTGAAATTTATTGGCTTGCATTTTTGGTGCACCCAGTCACCTTGAATTTGAGCGACTTTGGAAATTCTAAAGAATCAATATTCGCAAAGACATGAGTTTGCTCTCATGCAATGACCTAGATGCAAGCACTTCTATAAAATCCAGGTATGCTTTGCTGATCTTTCATCAACAAGAGATATCAGCAATCACAGTCTTTGACCAAAGATCTTTAAAATTAGTAATTTAATTGGACAGGAAATAATTTGAAATGTCTTTGGACTTTAACTTGAAACTGAAGCAAAATGCCACAGGAGGGAAAATATTGCTTATACATGAGGTGAGGAAAAACAGGATATGAAAGATGGTGAAAGCAATAGCAGATATAGACAGATCTATTTAGTGTCCTGAAAACAGTAGATTCAAAACACTGCATTAAATACTCTGTTTTGCATTGAATATGGTTGATTTATTTTGCATTTACAGCTTTCTATAATGCCATGTTCTTGATGATGTGGCTTTCTGCTACTCTGAAGCTTTTAGCGCTTTTTGCACCTTTATTGAATGAGAAAGGCAGCAAGACACATTTTGTGACAGTACCAATTAAAGCTTCTCCCTGAAGAGTTTTGCTGGGAAAGCTGTTGATCAACAGGCTGATGTAGTATACAAAAGGTGCATGTCACTTGTCTGCAGCCACCCTCATTGATGCAAAATGACAGTGAGGAGGCTCTTCTGCTACCACATTAGTCACAAAGTGTATTCTGAAGTGCTCTTACAGTCCTGGTGGGAGAACACACTTGTATACCAGCTTCCAGGTTTGTCTTCATTGTTAAAAGAGCTGTGAATTCCTGTCTCAGGACTTCTCAGGAGTGTTAACCATCCCAGGACAAGAGTGCCGGGTGAAGACACGCACTCTCATGTTATCATGAGATAAACACACAGAGGCCAGCTCTATTTTCTCACCTGATGCACACAAATTTCTCCAACAGCAAAACAAATAGTAGTTCATCTCCATTATTCTTTTTGGCACTGCTATGTTAACAGAGGCTCAAATCACAATCCCAAATGCAGCACCTCTGAGATTTGTGGGCTTCTACCTTTGGATTCAGAACCATGTCCTGACACATATGTTTTATATTCCCCCCACTCTTAGTTAGTCTAAGGCTTAGAAGCAAGAATTGACAAGACTAAGCATGAAACTGTCTAATTCACTTTGATTTTTGCAGGAGTTTCAGCCATGTGTAGATGTCCCAAAGTGACTTGTCAGGCACATAAATCTTGATAACCTTCTGATCTTTTCCAATGAAAAAGAGGAGCAAAGTAATTTCATTCCAGAGAAGTTTATGATATATGAAGAAAAGAAGAAAGAGTGAAAAAGATTAAATGCTACCGATGTCTGAGCTATATAGACACTGGACAATCAGGGGAGTTCTCCAGGCCACACATCTTGCATTTACAGGCAGCTTGAAATCAGCCTGAAATCTGTCAGCTGTAAATCTCATGTGCCTTTGTGGCAGGTAGAATTGGTGCATTTTCAGGCAGAATTTCAAGAGTGCTTCCACACAGCCCTCCATGGCCATCTACTCTGTGCAGTGCTATGGAAGCAGTCTCCACAGCTGTTCCAAATCTATCTCTGTACAGGAAAGAAAATTGCTTTCCTGTGTGCTCTAAAGCTCCTGATTTATCTCCTGTTTTCTTCCAGGAACACTCCAGCTGGGTCAGCTTAAAGCCAGCCCTACAGTCTACTTTGCAGATAGATAATGCAGATGGGAAACAAATATGACTTTGAGCCCATCCTCAAGATGGCTTCCCCATTGTATGGAAGCAGCCATAGTCTAGCCTGAAACTGTGGATGAAATGGAAGCTGTTGTGGTTGAAAAGTGCTATGCAGAATAAAAGACAATGTATTGGCTACAAAATCTGTATTATGAAGCTAATTGTAGTCAGGTGGCATAATCTTTGATGTGCTGTAGACTACGAGGTGTGCCTAGAGGAAGGTTTGTGTAATGCTGGCAGCATTGGACTGTGAGATGCTTCAATTCCACCAACACTGGACAAATCACATTTTCAAGGACACGGGTAGTAGTTAGAATTGTGACTCATTTTTCTTAAATCTAAGCTAAATTTAAACCTGATCTTGTAACCCTGGGCTCCTTCTAAAGACAATAGTCTGTAGTGGACTGATGTCTGAAATAGGCCAGATAACTCTCTCCAGAGGTGCTTATCTCTCCTTGTCTAACTATTTGTCTAACTATAAGGGATGCACAGGAAGCATAATTTTGATGTAGATACCTAATTTTTGAGGTTTAAAGTTGAAGAAAAAATCCCCCAAAATGCCATTAACAAGTAAATACAGCTGGTCTATAAATTGCCATTTTTGCCACTGACAGACTGTACTTTCACAACAGTCTCCTATATCTTAGTTTCCTCATATGGCTTCCTTTTTTCAATCATTTACTTTCAGGTTACAAAAAACTTTAGGATGGCAACCATTTGTTACTAGGCGCACTTGCAGTTCTTAACAAAGAGATTTCTGACCTTAATCAAGGTTTCTAATTGCTGCTGTACCATAAAAGACACTCACAGTACTTAGAGTAATTATTTTGTTGCTATCATTTTAATAAGCAACATAAACATAGACAAGATCCACTGTTTCTTTGCTGGTGTGCCTGACTTAGGTATTATAAGCCCACTGAAAAAACATTTCAGTGGAAGCCTTTTTTGTTGATAACCTCATAAACATAAGAAGACTCTTGTCTTTCCGTGGTGAGTAGGCGTCATGTACATATAGCATGTGGTACGATGCAAGAAGTAAACAAAAAACAGTAATTCAGTGGAACAAAAGAAAAAGAAGGTCATATCGGTCATAGAGTACAGGACCCAGGTTCAGGGTGAGGGGATCATACCTGTGAGTTTTGTAAACCTGTCTCACATCACCATTAACGTAAGTCTGGGCTTTGGAGGATAACCTTCAGCAGTTGGTAAAATGCTCAGAGGTCTCTGCTGCATGTCTTGTTCAAAGCGCAATCTCAAATGCATGAATGCAAAATGAAGAAGTGTACACAGGTACTCACAGTGGAGTAGTACCTTCAAGACAAATTCTATTCATCTTCTGTCCTAAGATGAAGATCAGCTGTAGATATATATTGTTGTTTGTACCAGGCTATGATCTAGGAGCCCAGGCCATATCTTATGAAATTCCTCGTCTGCCTTCTAGAGCATGTCATATAGATAGCTATAGTGGAGATCCGGTGGTAAAAAGGAGTATTTCCAGCTTCAGGCTAACACAAGAATACACGTGAAGTATTCCATCTGGACACCTGCACCAAAACCGTAGACTTCTGTTTCCTCTGTGCACATTATTCCCCTTCCCAATCATATAATTTCTCTCAGCATTTAACTTAAACAGAAAAGCCAAAGACAGAAAACCTTTTCAGGCAATCTTGAGAAAAGTAGAAACAAGTCAGGACAACTAAGGACAATCTGTAGCTTTCACAGCACTGCACTTGCATGAAGGCTGATCTCCCATGTGGCTCTGCTTCCTGCCTAGGATTCTGACGCTGCAGAGATTACTGGAATTTTGTATTGGAATTTTGAATGTGGGGAACATGGTTGCACCATTTTCTTGCTCCAGTTACTACTGGGGAAAGTTGGAAATATGGACATAAAGATGTTTATTTCACATCCTCATAATTACATCTAATTATATAAAAACTGTGAAAATAAAGGAGGTTATTATTTCCAACTGCAGTGACTCCTTGTCAAGCTAACCCAAAAAGGCTATTGAAAGAAAAGTAAATTGTTCCCTTTAACTGAAAAATCATTAGTATCAATGCATAAACCAAAGCTGAAGCCAAATGGCATCATCTTTTTCTAATACCTTCTCTGCATAAGATGTCGAGGAAGCTTGTGCCCAGAGGAGTGGATGTGTCTACAGTGTTATGGGGTCCTGGTGATCCCTGTCATTTTAATGGACCATTAAATTCTGTTACTAATGGGCATACATTACAAAGCCAGCTGTAAGGTATTATGACATTAATAATATTCTCTAAAGAGCTAGACATTTACTTAGGTAGTAAAAACACCCTGTGTTACAATAACAAGGGTTAAAATAATAAAATACAAAAAGCAGTTTGAAAGCAATATAAATACAACTGGCTTCAAGGCAGAAGCTAAGCTGTAACTGATGAAAATTCCCTTTGTGTAGTTCTTCCATAATTCCTCTCTGCTGGAGAGCTTATTGTACCTTCATTCTGGTCCCAGCTCTACCACTGAGAGTATATTGGCATATAGAGGCAGAGAAAGACTCTTCCAGCAAATGATTTATAGATTTCTAATGGGGTGTAGGAAAATGCAACTTTTCAATAGCCTGCAATCAAAAGACATTCAACAAAAGCTATGTAGACTGTGAAAGAATAAGCAAAACATGATCATCCATATTCATGAAAAGACATTAACCCACTTACCTGGAGTATTCAATTATTTCCCTATTTATGGATAATATGTGTGCTATAAATGTCAAGATCAATTTAAAAAGTGAGTAAATTGCCTCTTTATGTCCTGGTATTAAACAGTGTCCTGCATGCATGGCTGTCACTCCAAAATTGTTTAGTTTTCTCCTATCACAAAAGCTCCAGCTATTCTATTATGGTACATGAATAGGAAAATGGAATGCACAGGATACTATCAAGCAGTTAATGGCATAAATACTTTATTTTAATCATTCAGAATAATGAACAAATGTTTGGAGATGCCAGAAGAAATTGGTATAGTCACAGTCAGTTTGACAGTGATGGAAGGAAGGAGGACTTGTTCCCATTGTGTGTAGTAGTACAGAGAGAGCACAGACAGAGGTAAATACTCCTATAGTGTTTATGAATTTGAATGAGCAAGACACATTCATATTAGTTTCCAGTATCTATCCAGGAACTGCTGGTTAAATGCTATATTCATGTCTTCTTATGAAATATCTTTCTGTTAAAATATTTTGGGTAAAAAAATTGAAAGGTGAAAAAACCCCATGAAAACCTCTTAAGCATGGGACCTAAAGAAAGTTGGCTTTGGCTGAAAAACAACTGGAAAACTTTCATTTTTAAGATATGTTTCAAATGACTCTAACACCATATTTACAAGCATCTTTACTATCCTGTGACACATCTGTGTAGCCATTGTGCAGAAAACTGAATGCCAATTATAGGATACATTTTGCTTTAATAAGTGAGAAAATCATTTTGGCAGCTACATTACTAGTCCCAATAACATTACCTCTCCATGACTCTGGCTGAATTTCCATGGAGGATAGCATAGAACAATAGCAATGAAATGAGCTAATCTTCTACATAAATAGAGATGATTGGAAAATGTTCTGTCAAAATTGTGTTAATCAGAAAATGTCCTTTTTTACCTTATATGGAAAATTTCATTTCATTTTGTTCCTTCCCTCCAAATTATTCAAATAAACAAGAAACAAAAAGTATGTGTGTAGGTTTCTTGGGTTTGGTTGGTTTGGGATTTTTTCCTAAAAAATGAACATTTTAATTTGAGATTGTCATAAAGAAATGTAGACAATTTTTTATTGAACATTTTTTTTTTCAAAGAAGTCCTATGAAAATACTGTTTGTATTATTCCACTAGCTACACATCTCATTAAAACCTGAAGAAACTTTTAAAAAAATCTTTTCAGATTTCTCTTTCTTTTTATATGAGAATGATTTCAAGTATTTTAATAGGTAACTGATCCCCAGGGGCAGATGAGCTTTGCGAAGCAGGTTAAAACAGTAGCACAGTAGTAGTTGTATATTCTGTTTTGGTATGTTTATTTATATGCTTTTTTCAGAGGTGAATTACTGATTATGCAAACTGTTGTTTTTTTTAAGAATCAACCCATGCTTTGCAAATCATACATAAGAAACAGTACCCACATCCATTTGGTTTTAATTTTGTAGTTTTTGAGTGAGACTCCTTTTTAATATTTCATGAGAGAGAGAGAGTTTAAAAATGCTAATATTTTCAATGGAACCAAAGAATGGTTTGGTAATAAATTATTTTATGCCAAGTTACTACAAGCTAATCATTCCACACTTGAAGAAAGTGTAGCATATGGAGAGAAGTAGTGCATGATAAAACTCAGAATAAGGCTTTCTATAGCAGCAGATTGCTTTCTTTAATGATACAACATTTCTGGGCAATTTGTGAATGCTTAAACACAAACACTTAGAACAACAAGTCATATGCTCACAGGACCTGGCTTTCCTCTGAGATCAGTTTTGTACCAGTATACCCTACTAGCAACATTTAACCAATTCCACAACAGACCAAAGCCCTCCTTTTTTCACCCACAGTCATATAGGAAAATTCAGTCCATATTTCAAATATGGATAACCCTAGGATAAATTAGGGAAGTTTTGTTGATGAGGAGAGTCTTATGTTATACTTGTAAAAACACTGTTACTTTAATGGAAGTCAGAGTAGCTGCTAGCAAGGTGAAGAGCTCAACCCGTCCTTCAGTGTCTAACTCCCATTTCCTCCATTGGTAACAACACCTGTACTTTGGATAAACTTGTTCTAAGGTCTGGATTGAATTTACTTTACTTGAAGCTCTTACTGATCTACTTCAATTTGCATAGACTTCCATTCCCTGTCTGAAAATCAGGGATGATAATGGGTGTCTTTAAAGATAGTGCTTGTGAGAGTATTCCCGTTACATAATATTCAGATTTTGTAAAAATTATAGTCTATAACACAATAATTCTATAATATTGACTCTGTAAGAATGATATATTTTTCTGAGCTGAGACTCTTTTGAGTTTTGAATTTATCTTAGAAACTCCAACCACCAGCTAAAAGCAACAAACACGGCCACTGAGATAAACATGTCCCCTAAGAACCAGTTTTAGGCTCCTCACTACAA
>VZTL01066641.1:19461-43920 GCA_013400535.1 Scopus umbretta | reverse complement strand
GGACGGTGGATCGAGGTCCCTAGGAGCCTGGATCCAGCGTGGTATCAGCCCTTCTGTTGGAGAAGCAGCAGGAGGGAGGTGGTGTTGCCACAAGGAGGGGAGCCGACCTCTTTTCCCGACACCCGGGAGGACCGCGGCGATGAGCCCCGCCACCGCGCGCAGACAAAAGTAGCGCAGTAAAGGTACCACCGCTGTGCTCTGAAAATCAGGGTAAGCCTGCAGGAGCTGCTTCTGGTCTGTGGAAACAAAAGCCACAGCGTTAAGAGGCTCCAGGAATCTGAGTGGTTCCTCAGAGTACTTGGTTGAGATGAGGAGGGGAGTCATCAGCATCATCTATTTTTTTGCATTAAGTATTACGAGCATTCATCTGATGAAATGCTAAATGAGCTATGCCACGCGGCTGCTGGAAAGGTTTCGCTACGTGGAAGAAGTGCTGGGTACTCACTGCACACAAAAATGTGAAATTTGTTGGAAGAGTGACTTTCTTCAGCAGCTCTAATATTTGAAAGGAACATCGAGATTGGTGCTGTGATAGGGGACAAGCATAAACTTGTGAACTGGTGGTGAATGGAAAGACTATCCTAGGGAAAGGGAAAGAAAAGTGTATGAGAAGACAGAAGATGGCACCAGGATGGTAATGCATTGGGTAGAAGAAATACAAGAAAAGTGATGAAATAAGAAGATAGGAGAGCAGCTCAAGGTCTGCAGGCTGTCTGGAAGCCCTCTTTTGGGGGGAAGCAGAAACGGGGTTAATCTGTTGTCGTGTGTACTGTGGGGCCTTGTTCCTTCAGGAGAACAACAGTCATGGATGTGATTGTGAAGGGACAAAATCATGGATCTGAAGGGGGTCATGAAGCAGATGTTGAGGTAGTTCTGAAAACAAAGTCAACGAGCTGCAGGGTTGGGCTTCCAGAGGGATGGCAAGATTGTGCTGGTGCCCAGCTCATAAAAGAGCTAGAGCGTGGAGGGAGCTGCATCCAAAAAATCACGGTGTGTGTGGGTGGACTTGGTAATGCCACTGGAGCTACGTTCAGTCGTGCCTGGGCTGAATTTCCTGGCACTGTTGAAGGTGTCTGATACATGGAAAGAAAGCAACGGGCTTGGGAAAGCAGGTCACAGATTGTCATTGGCAGCAGAGCCCAAATCCTGGCCTGGCCCCGCTTTTGGTGAACTCCCAGGGAGAGCTGATGCTGACTTTGGAGCAGGTTTAACCCCAGCTCCCGGGACAGGACTCACCTGCCAGCGCATGGGGATAGCCCAAGCCACAGCAGGATCCTGGCAAGCAGAAGACGCTCTGCACCTTCTCCAGCACAAGGGTCTGCCAAGTAATACAGCAAAGCCCAATGGTAGCACGCCTATGGATTTCATATGGATTTCATGCAGCTTTAACAGGCTTCTGCACAGAGAAAACATCCTGCATTTGGCAGGATAATAGCTGAATTGCTCAAAGTCCAATTACAATCAAATCTTGCTAATTTGTGCCCATAACTGGAGATTCAGTGAGAATGACAAAACTTTAGCAAGTTATGGAGGAAGTGGTACACACATTTTAAGAAGTGTGGCTAATGCATTACAGAATTCATTATCACCTTACAAACTTCTTCACACTCTGGAAAAGGATGAATGCTCTTAATTCATTTATTTTGACAAGGTTTGTTTCTTAAACAGCTTTTGTTATAGCTGATAAGTTTGTACTGTTAAAAAAAAAAAGTAATGAATTGTTAATTAAGGAAACATTATAATAGCCCCTTCTTAGCAAGTCTGTGCCATTTTTTTTGGGTACAGACTGTGGCAGGCGTGGATAGAAGTGAACGTGCAGCACTTCATCCTGCTCACAAAAGCCGCTGACGTAGCCGGTGCCTGGCAAGTCCTTTCTGCAAAACAGCAATACCAGCGACTCCATTTGTCTTCCTGTTGGGGAACAGTTGCTTTTTTTTTTTTAAAAAAAAAAAAACAAACAACAAACAAACAAAAACAACAAACCAAACAAACAACAAAAAAACCCCCCCCCCAAAAAACCCCCCCCAACCAAACAAAATAGTTCTCATTTGGCATAATATCTTTAGGGGAAAAAAAAAAGTTAAACAGGAATCTTTTCTATCATGAGGAGGGTATCTCTAGCACTCTGAGAACAAGCCACATAGAAGTTGTTTGACTGAAGGCTTGTTACTATTCTTAAAACCTTACCAGTTTATTCCCTGATAACATATTGTATCTCATTGAATAAGAAATACAGTTTGGGGGGAAAATAGATCAGATTTGCAGGTCAGAGGCTCTGCAAAAATGGGATTTGAACCTAAGTGCAGCAACCTTGAGGCAAGGCTGCCCTTCCTTGAATGCCAGATGTGCGATGAGGGTAATTACCATCACCCGCACCGGCTCTCTGATTCAGATGGCGAGTGAGGCGAAGGTCAACTCGTGGCATGAATCTTCATACTGATACCTGGGCCGCCCCAGGCTGCAGACGGGCGTTTTTCTGTCTTGCCAGCAGCACGGTGGTTGCAGATACCTGTATCTGCCTGTGTACCACTTGTAAATCTATAATTAATTACCATAGGTTAAACAGACTGAGGAAATAACTGGAGTCTTTTTGAGGAAATGTAATTGTCAATACAGCGAGACCCCTGAATTATGGATTCAGCAATGATTGCTATTACAGAGATGGCGTTAGACGAGTATCATTTTGTCAATTAACCTTTTACAATTCATAGTTTATTATAGCCTAGAACAATCCGTTTCTAAAGACTTTTTTTTTTTTTAAACATGACTCTTGCTGCTTTAAACACTTACTACCTGCTCTTTAGCCCCTGAACATAGACTGTTATACTTGCTTAGCATAATGTATAACCCTAGGTCACAAAGCTAAAGCAAACCCTTTTAATTTATGGAGGATTTCATTTTAGCTGAATATTTTCAAGAATTTCCTAACTTTCTGATGGCACATCGGGCTGACCAAGGATACAACTGTATCTGTGTTCCTGGGTCCAACCACTTTCCCCTACTATAATTTAAGCTTTAATTTCATAACCTACAGTGCCCTGGGTACTTAGCAGAAGAAAAAAAAACATTCTTAGTCAAGACTGTGTAATAGAGAATTCTTCTGCTGCAGCAGATAAAGTGACAGTGACAAAGCAATTATCATAAAAATTATTCTTTTCTAAAAAAATCTCTACTGTAGGAAAGGGAACAGACAATAGTTTTGATGAAAAACACTTGGAAAAATGGTGACATGGTTTCTTTGCTATACAAATACAATTATTTTTCTGCTAGAAGTAGCATAGCTTTAGCTGCAATGGTAGAAAGATAGGAGAGGGGCAAGGTTTGCAGGGAGAGGGAATATTTTTTTTATTAGAACAAAGGATTTGGGGGGGGGGGGAGGGAACAACCAACCAACCCAGAAATGCTTTCAGGGGGCTTGTGTGTCTGAAATGCTTTCTTTTCCCCACCCCACCTGCCCAAATATAACACTAGTCTAATAAAAGATATTCTCTCTGCCTGCAAACCTTGCTATTTTTGTGCCTAGCCATTTCTGTGCGTGCAATTTGTCCACTAAGAGGACAAAGAACTCTACAACTCTTAAAACTGGTATAATTTGGCAAAACCTGACTCTGAAATACTAAAAAATTTAAAATGCTTCCTTAAAATGCTGAGAACTTGGGAATGGCTTTGTGTTTTAAGGAGAATAATTGCAACTCATGAAGGAACTGCACACACATGACAAAATGTGGTCAACTCTTCTTTTCAGGAGCTTTGAAGCAGCAGTAATCTAGCAAAGCACCTTGCTCGTGCTGTGCTGACAATGAGGTTGGTGTACAAAAAAGAAATTAAACAAAAAAAGACATTTTAATTTCAAGGTTCACTGGAAAAAACATGGGAAAAAAAAATCAATGTTTGCCAAAGAGAAAGACAAACTCTGAAGGGAAATGAAAAAAAATGTATTTACAAGATTCAAAGAGAACTTCATAAATAATGGGGCAATAAAAAAGGAAATTAAATATTTGTCCCTCTTAAGTCTAAATAGGCAGGTAATACTCCCAATAAATCCTTCACAATGAAATGACCTTAAGGAATCATCCAATTATATTGTTATCAGCTCCAGAAATTATTAGGAAAAGCAAAAATAAGCCTCAAATAAAAAAAAAAAACACCAACCCAAACTGTGACAGTATTAATGACCAAGGCTGGGTCTGGCATCGCCCTTCGCCTCTTGCTGCTCCCAGTGGCTCCTGCTCTCTTGCCTACAAATGCTCTCCATCGCCGGCGTGCCAGGAGGTCATGGAGGAGTGTTTGGAGCTGTTACCTCTCCATCGCACTGCTGCACCGCCCCAGAGCTCGGAGGATGCTACGAAACCTCCCCGGGGTGCCCGTGGGACACGCCGAGCTCCCACGTGGCTCCGTGCCGTGGAGCACATCTGCACCTGGTACGTGCTTGTGACTTCGGGATGCCCCGCGGCTCGGAGCTTCCCCGGTGCTCGTGCTGTGCCGTCGGCTGCGTCTGAGCTCGACGGTGTCGCAAGCATGGCTGCGTGGGCCGCAGCGAGGACGAGGTCCCCAGCCGCAGGTAGCCCCATCCCTGCTCACCCATCTTCCGCCCCAGGATGGCCAACATCCTCAGGAGGCCCGGTGCGGTGCTTCTGCCCACCGAGCCGCGGCACTGCCTGACGGGCAACCATCCAGGGCCGGCGTTGCGGTTATGCCGGTCTGGCTGCGACTGCGCAGCTACTGTACGTGAAGCCTGTAGAGAGAGCTACAGCTTCAGCTATGCGTCAGGCGCGGCCCCGCTGTCATGCTGCTTCGACCTAACAACAACTGGTAGAACTGAACGGCTTTCGGATTTAACGTTTTAGCTGAATTAACACCCTCGTTCCCATCAGCGTGTTCCTACAGCCGGGGTGGGAGTAGCGGGAGACGAAGGCGAGCAGAGGGAGGGCGGCCGTGCATCCCCACGGAGGCGTTGCGGGGCTGGCCACGGAGAACCGGCGTCCTCGGTGCCGTCCTGCACCCCGACGCTGCCTATGAGCACAGAGCAGGACTGGCTAATGAATTGCAAATGGTTTTTAATTACACTCCCCCAGGCAATGTGGTCTTCTCGAGCAGGCAACGTGGGGATGAGCAGGATCGGCCTGGGGAGCATGGCGAGGGGTGCCGGGGTAGCGCCTTCTCTGCCGGCACCCAGCCGCTGCCTGCGCCTCCCTCCCGAGGCTGCTCTCCTCTGGGATTAAATTGATTTTCCACAAGTGCTAGCATTCAGGATCAGGCCCGGTCTCTCTGCCGGGTGTGCAATGCTTTTCTCCCTATTAGTTTTCTGATATTCAGCTATCGGAGCTTTCTGTAAAGGATGTTTGGGTTTTATATGTACTTTGTCTGACATCTAAAACACTTTATAAACTTTATCCGTTTAATTCTCCCACACTGTGCAGTGTGCTGTAGTGGCATTATCTTCCCTTTACCGATAAGGAGATTTACATTCGCACAAAGCCAGGCTGGAATTGGGGTAAGGACCGGGCTCAGAGCTCCAGATGTGAGGATAACCGGCTGCCCGCTTACAGCGGTAGCTTGTGCGGCTCTGCCCCTCCCCAGCATGACGCTGCAGGTCAGGCCATGGATTTCCTTCTTACAGACGCCTTTTTTGTGTCAGATCGGGCTAAACCTCGCTGAATGCATGGGTTTGTGTGGGCCCCTAAGTAAAGGCTACCCTTTATTTCAGCCAGTAGAGCAGGTAAGCTTCTTTAGGAAACCAAAGTGGCTCTGAACTGAAAAGCAAGGATGCCGCAACAACGGCATGTGTAAAAATCATTCGGAAGGGTGAACCAGGGGTTTTTGCTAGGTGCCTGTGCAGAGTTATGTGTGTGTAAGTGAAAGAGAGGGAGAGAAAAGACGAGGAAGCGGAACGGCTCGGGGAGGGAACAGTGCAAAGTGCTGTCCCCTAAATGTTCCTGTGACTATGGCCCCGAGGAAAGCGGCAGGGACAGGATTTTTTGGCTAACTGCTGACCTGTGGTAAAGGACTGTAAGAAAGACCCCATCTCTGCTGTTGAAGTAGGTGAATGGGAATGCATCCTGAACCAAAAACCCTTCAAAAACGCTTCATTTGATCTTCCTGACTACAGCAAGCCAACTTTTTTTGGTTTTCCTTTATTATTTTTTTTCCCCAGCTAATTGCATGTGTCAGAAGGGATCAAAGTGTTTAATTTACAGCCACAAAGTTGAACTGCCTGATCAGCATCAAAAACATTTACAAACTGTGGGTTCACCTAAGCACATCAACTATGCTGCGCTAGCCTCAGCCCTCCAGAGCATGCACTGATGCTCTTGGGTTCAGAAATGATGTTGGTGCTGCTTGGCTGGTTTGCATCTTACTCCAAGAAGGTTTTAAAGAACCCAGCTCCCGAGATAGACAGAAATTTAATGACTTAGGTGAAGCCATGTCTTGTCAGCCGCAGAGTTGGTTCAGGGTCCGTAAATCTGATCAAATGCACTGAATACGGTAAGGCTGGATTCACAACTCTGGGAGTAGAAATCAGCGCTTACTGGACAAGAGGATTTTATACCCAATAATTAGGCTAAATGAAGCTGTTACACAGAATGGTGGCAAAGAGCCACGTTCTGCTGGCATTCTATAACATCACATAATACATGGATGTGGTGTGTGCACTAGGTGCTGCTTTCTCCTTCCAAAATTTTTATTACAGCCCCAACCACTGACACTTTGTTCTCTGCCAATTCCTCTGCTCCCTTCTCGCATGCTGGCAAAAATATAGCGGGACACCTAAAGCTGTAGGCCTTGGCAGGATCATGTGAATATGCTGAATACATACATGCTGATTAATTCATTGCCTTAGCAACTGAAAAGTCTCAGATTGTTCTCCCTTTTTTACTGGCCCTTTCAGAGCTAATGTGAGCAGTAAAGATCATCCACAGGCAAAATACAGCATCCATTAACTGCTTGCACCTGCAAGGGCCAAAAAACTTCTTTGAACCCAAAAGATGACCTGCTCCACGCAAGTCCGAGAAGCGTTTTGAAACACCAGCCCAACAGCCGCACCTACACACACCGATTGCACGTGCCACCCAGCCACATTTTCCATGGTGCCACCAGTGGCAATGTACAACCGTTTCCCTTTACGTGGGGGGTGTACAGATGATCGCTCAACGTGCAAGGGAGGAGGGAATCTCGCTTTTGGAAAACAGGGTGCAGACGGAGCCCCTAAGGTGCCAAGTCACCTTGGTTTCGGCTCAGAAAGCTCGTAGATCTGTAGAGAAAGAGATGGTCAGGGTGTTACCGTAAGCAGGGCGTTTGGGTGCTTATTTGTGTGTATTAAACATTAACAGCAGCCTCACAAAACCCGTATCCTTGGTCAAGTGGCAGTTGCAGAGTGTGTTGCTTGACTCGGAGTCCAAGGATGACATTCTCTCCAGCTCTGCAGTAATGGACCGTGGCAGCTATAGACCATTTTGCATATTCTTTTGGAACTTCTGCCTGGTTTCCACGCTAGAGCGACCCACTGTCCCTCATTCAGGTGGTTTTGTTACTGAGGGCATCCAAGAGAAGTAACCACGCTGCCTGCTTTTCCTGGCTGTCCTCTCCGTAAGTCCAAAGGTTGTCAAACGTGCATGTCCACATGCTTAAGTCCTAACAAAAGTCCTCTCCGTTTCTTCTAGAAGACTTTCCAGAAGGTCTCCTTTTCTCTATCTTTGGTCACGGGCTCCCAGTGCAGCTGTCCCTTGTCCCCAGACACATTGCATAGTGCCTTAAGATCCTGAAGATGCACAGGAAAAAAAAAAAACAACACTTGCCACTTTTTGTCCTGGCATCTTTTGAAGCCTGCCAGCCCTGCAGCAGATCCTGCAGCCTTTTTTGGGGAGCTGCACCAGCAAAGGGTCCCGTCTCTCTCAGAAAGGACAGGAAGGTCCCAGTGCTTACTCCTCTTTCTCTATGGGACCCGCTACAACTTCACCATTTCTAAAGTACCTGCTTCTCTGTTTTTCTATTTCTATGCAAACACATGCTGCCCATTGGTTAACTCAGAGCTTAGAAACATCGAGGTGCTATCAGAAGGAATCTACATTTGCTTCAAGGAGATCAGATGTCTCATCCCTGTGTCCCTTCTACGACTGCATGGAGTGAAGTCAAATCTCGCCGTGGCTGGGATGAAGCCAACTCCCGGCCATCCTTCTATGAATAAGTACCAACACGAATGCCTAAGAGGTTTCACAGGCTGAACTCAGAAATGTGCTCCTTGACACAGAGCCACCGTATTAAAGGTGTTGAAGCACAGGTTGTGTAAGCCTGAGGGAATGTACAGAATAAATGAAAGGAATGCTGCATACTCCGGGCTTTGTAGACCACGACATGAAATAACATCTGGATTTCTTCACGTGCATTTTTTTGTTCACGTCTGTGAAAACCCTGATTCCATACATCGTAATAACTAACTAAGTAACAGCCCTCTGACCCTGGCAAGACAATTCCATACTAAGAGATTTTATTTAAATTTGCAACTGTGGGCTATTAGAAATGGTTTGAGGGTATCGGTTTCGAAAGCAGGCACTTTTTCCTGCATACCACTTCCACTGCCCTTCTAGACAGATGCACCGTTTGATGTGAGTTTTTGGAAAAAAAAAAAAAAAAAAAAGAATATTTGAGTTTCAGGCTATGGCTTTTTATGAAAAGAATGTAATACATACTGAAGCTCAGAGCCCACTGGGGTTGTATTAATTGATATCCAGAGATGAGCTAGTCTTCTACCTTAAACCAGTCCTCCTCCCGCAAGAAGCATGGAATAATAAGAGGGGCTGTTGGCAGACGACTGGGTAAATATCGCCAGGGGCCCAAGGGCTCTCCCTTTCCCTGGAGCTCTTTTTGGAAACAAGCAAAAGACTATCAAATAAAAAACAAATTTACTCGATGCAAACAGCAGCAAAAAGACTGGTGTTTGCAAACTCTTCCTTCTGTTTCCAGACACAGAACAAACAACAAATTACTGCCTCTGATAGACTGGTTTCCACCAACAATATTTTAATCTTTTTTCATCGCTTAGCTTATGGGGAGGGGAAAAAGCCAATGCTTTAGACTCTCTCCTCAGCTAGAAGAAAAGGTGAAGAATTAATGCTATTTCAAGTCAATGCTCTTTAAACAGAACTCTGGTAACAGTGGTTAGTTCATTTTTTTTTTGTCTCCACCTGTTGGTGAGAGAGACCATTGGTTTTGTCTTTGGCCTGGTTTGCTTGAACAGCACAGAAAGCCTAGCTCAAATACTTTTTTTGGTCAAGCAGCACTTCAGAAAATTACTGATGCTGCCTTTGAAAGCCCTGCCTATTTTACAGAGGGGCTGGGGGGGGAATATTTAAAACTCAATGATATGAAACTAAGTAGATATATTTGAAATATTGATTACATATATCTGCTGAAACAGGGTAATGGGATATTCCTGGATGCTATATGCATGTTTATATGCCTCTGAAATGTTTGATTAATGTGCATCTAATCTTTCTTTCTGCTAATCGACGATCATATTTCTTACTAAGAAATGAATTATTCGACCACTGGTACAAGTGGCTGAGAGAAGACCATTTATAATGCTGCATCTTCAGCGAGTGTTTCTTCAGCAGGTAATCCTTGACCTGGAAAGCTGTTTCATTGAAAATGACTAATTTTGCCAATTTTATTTTTTGCTTTGAATATGTTTTTCTGCTGGCAGTCTAATCTATCCTAAAAGACTTACTTTATACTTTACAGTATCGGTAAAACATAAATAGAAAATAGACAAAGGAAAATCTTCATGAAGCAAAACTTCAATTCTGTTTGTGGAGATGTTAACCCAGAACTTTGAATTTAGAAGTGCAAAATGATGTAATGGCAAGCAGAAAGGATAAAAAAAGAAAAAAAAAAAAAAGCAACAAAATTTACTAACTCGTGCTTTTCTTTGTTCATAAAGTACATTGTTTTCCTACACTGGTTTTGATTCTGCTTTCCATTTTTCTTTTAAGATTGTCTCACATTTGACTGTTTTCATCATTTTCTATATCACTTGTTTTGAGCAACACTACTTTTCATATCTCTCAAAATTGCTTAAGAGATTCAAAAAAACACAGGCAGTAACAACACGAGTTGCTCTCTGCCAGCCTTGTCCGTATCAGGCCCAGTCTTGCCATTTATACACTATAAGCAGCACTTCTCCATGCGATCATTTTCAAAATTACAGTGCGAAACTTTAGGGAACAGGGATGTTCACCACGTTTGCACACTCGGTCGTGAGCTCAGCTGAGAACACCCGAGTATTACGCACGGCAAACAAACCGTGACAACCTGCAGCTGGGAGACTAGGTGAATTTTGTAGAAAAGCTGCTGAGGGTTCGTTTGTTCCTTGGCAATTTCTAGAAGAGAATTTGAGCCTTTGCATGCGTATTTGCAAGAGCTCAACAAAGATCAATAGATAATACAACCCTACATCACAGATGCAAAGGTCCCAGCACTCTGAATTCGGGTCATGGCCCTGACAAGTCCTAGTGTCTAAATTCTCCCTCCAACCGGCAACTAAAAAGTGGTAATTTGGAATTTCCATCCACTTTAATGAACTGCACAGTTTTCAGCTGCCCTACATCTGACATTCAGAGCCCTTTAGAGAGTATCCACTTGTCACTCAAAAGCAGGAGCATTTAAAAATGTAAGCCTTTTTTTTTTTTTGAAAATAGAAAACACTGACTGAATCCACCTATCAGTAAAAGCCATCCTTGCATTTTAGCATGACTTCAGCTTCGGTCTGGGGAAGCCTGAGCCTTTTCTGTGCCAGTTTTTTCCAGGAATGACATTCACAAGGAGTAGCAGTAGGTTACACGGCATCTGTTGGGTTTGACAGAGATTTTTGGGGAGATTTTTTGGTACCTTTCATTGACTAAAGTACTCCTTACTGTGTCAACACTGTGACTTCTGTAAAGCAGAGGAAGGGAACTTTCAACAGATCTCTCTTCCTATCCCTGTCTCCAGCTCTCTCCAGACCTTAGACCTCCCAAGGGCTTTCAGGAGGAGGAAGGGAAATAAAGTTTACCATGACTGGAGGAGGCAATGGGTGTGATCAACCCTTCAATAAGACATGTACTAGGAGCCTTCTTAAAAGGAAAATGGAGTGTGTGGGGGCAAGTTTTCAGAAACCAGCTGTGTAGGAAGAGCAGAGGATTATGCAGAGCTGGAGCAGGTGAGATGATGACCCTCTGCCTTGCCCCGCCTTGCCCCTCCTCTTCCTCCACTATTATCTGGGGAGGTGAGTGGGGATTTCTGGCAGTGAAAAGGGTCAGGGGAAGTGTTTGGGTTGTTTTTTTGAAGGTGTGACTTTGTAATTCAACAAGCTGTTTCTGAGCTGAGAGAGTTAGGGAGGAGGAGCTGTACCTGCCCATGGAGTGGGTAAGTACGTGTGCTATGGGCTAATATTGCTGCTTTTCAGGAGTGCAAGTGCTCTAGTTAGCTGTGTGGGCTTATCAAATCAAAGGTGAAACAGCCTTCTAATTGGATAAAAAGTTTTATGGGGATAGGGTTTTTTGTGTTGTTTTTTTTTTTCCCCCTCAAAAGCTTCTGTTGAAACAGAAAAATATCTCTTTGATGAGTGAGAAGCATCCACTTTCCCATTAAAAAACAATGCCAAGTCTGGGAGCCTGGGCCACATCTCTGCTCTGTATTTTGAGGTATCTTGCTCATTCTTGAGAGGAACACAGAAGGAGCTGGTGAAGGTCTGAGTACCTCCAGTGAAGCTGATTCTATGCTGGTAAGCTATGGTTCTGCTGGTGTTTGCAAAGGAAGGAGACATAAGCTTTGCTTGTGGAGTATGATAGAAGAAATGGTTTCAAGAGATTTCTTGACTTCTCTGTTTTAAAAGAGGACTATACTTTCTTACAAAGAAACAAAAAAACAAAGCAGTTTTCATTTTATTATTTGAGAGATACTTCATAGTGAGCGCCTAAGCATTTTTATCAAGCTCAGTGCTAAATGAAAGGGAAAAGAAGCATTGAGTATAGAGGGAAAAGAAGCATTGAGTATAGCCTGTGAATAGCACAGGAAGCTTTGAAAAAATTGGATATTACAGGAAATGTTATCAGAACATCTCTCCTTAAAACAAACAAAAAGGATCTCTCATCCTTAACGTGGGACTGCGGGGTGTTGGGCAGGCCCCAGCCACCCAGACCCTCCCCAGCTTCACGCATACCGAGCACTCCTCGGCCTCAGCTGGGTACTTAGGTCCTGATCAAAACGAATAAATGCCACGAAGCCGGAAGCCTTGTCCCAAAAGACCCAGCTCCTCCAGGCTGGCAGCCAGCCCTGAGCGAGACCCTCGTGCCGTGGCAGCGACCGCTCTCTTTGCTGGGGGCGCAAGGTGGTGTCACCCTGTGCTTCAGGATGGCGTGGCGAGCTGCTAATTAACGGGAGGTGAAGGCAGCCACCGAGGAAGTACGTGATTAATCCCCGTCAGAGCAAAAGAGGATGTATGAAGCCTCTGGAAGTTGAACACAACTTTAGGAAGCTGTGTCACTCCCTTGGCTTGGTTGTGAGACGACAGCTCTCGATATTCAGCAAAGTCGAAGGAAAACCTGGAAAAACAATGCTAAGCTCTTGAGTTAAAAGCTCAGCCACGAGTGGCAGAGGAGTGTAGATGCCTTCAGTTTTCCTCCTTGCCTAATTGCCTGTGATTCTTCTTGTTCTAAGCTGCGATTCCTATGATCACATTCTCTTTTTTTTTTTCTTTTTCCAAGAGCCCCAGTGCCATGGCTCTGGACCAGAGCGAGCCGAGCTGTGCTTACACACACAAGGGCCGGGGGGACAGCAGTCCCAGCCCGCGCCCCTGCTCTGTGGAAACGTGATGGCGTGGGAGCGGTGGGCAAACCCGCAAGATGGAGCGTAACGCCTGCCGGCTACTGCAGACCGGTGGGCACCTTCCCGCAGAGGCAAGTTTTGTTTCCCTGGAAAGGACAGACTGCCCCCGTTTTTCACTTCCATAGATTCTTCTTCTCTTGCGCCCATATTGATTTTTGTTCCGCTTGGTTTGGTTTTAAACATTTATTTATTTATTTAATGCATGCAGCTTATCACCCTTGGGTTCCTGCTTGTCGCTCCTCAGCAGCTAAGGAAGGGCAGGCCAGGGCAGCGCCCCAGCGTGCAAGGTGGGCACCGACCCACCGGGTAGTCCGACGGACGCATCTTGGACTGATGCTGTTGGAAATACTCCACAGAGAGCAAAATAAAAAAGCTTGTAAGGGGTGGTTTTGCTGAGAATAGTGAATATCAGCTATTCCAGAGGGTCAAACTGAACTGGGTACTTAGGTATCTGATAGCGGGATGATCTTAGTTTTCTTTAATTAACTCCTGATCTTCTAATACCTCCCCTTCCTCTCCAGTGTGGCTACTAGCAGAAGGGAGACAGGGGACTCTGCAAGGTACCCTACAGAAAGCTGTGTGTAAGACCTTCACATGTCACACATCAATTTTTTTGTCCCCTGCCCCCTCGAGTAGAAGCTGTTTCAAATGACACTGAAACATGAGAAGTAAGGAAAGATAGGGTGGTGTGTTTTTTCCCTCCCTTACCGCTTTCTGAAAAGCGTGGTTTATACGCTGTCAATCATTTCCAATGATCTCAGGCCGGTGTTTATTCAAAAATCACGTTTGGTGTAGCTGGAAGTGTTGTTACTAACTGATGAGCAAGTCTGAATGCTGAGGATGAGAAATGATTGACATTCTTTAAGGTAAAGAGGGAGACTCTTCATCCAGCAGAAGCTGCCACTGCAACAGATGCTGTTATAGCTTCTGACACTGATCGTGATGAGTGGTGTGTAATGTCAGTAAAAGATGAGAGGCTACAACAACAAAGTGAAAAGGAAGCCTCTGAACACAAATCCCATGGCACCCTGGTAGCAGTTAATAGCCATGACTTTCCTGGCTAGAAATATGACTTTAAAAGGTCAGGCATATATTGGTTAACTTATCACCTATTCAGTAAATAAGCACAAGAGCTTGCTAATTAGTCATCTATTATTATTTGACTCTGGGTTCTTTTTTTTTTGGGTTCCTTTTTCCCATGGCTTTTGGCAAACATGTTGCCCGGTCCCCTCTTTTTATTTCAGCTTTATCCTTTTGGTTAAATTTAGTAGATATTTACAGAGAATAATTCATAGCAGAGCTACACATGGTCTGAATATTGTGATGTTCTCGGGGGTAATACTGCATTTTGGGCATCTTGCTAGCAATATCAAACAGCAAGTTTCCACGTGCGGTTCTAAACTTTCTCCCTAAGCAGGAACAGTTTCAGATTTAATAGCCCATCCCTTGCTTTGCTATAGAAAATCCCTTGCTGGGTGTACTGGAGCAGCGTGAGCCTGGCACAAGCAGGGAATGGTTTGGGAGCCATGAGGGGTTGGACTATGACTCCCAGCCTCGAGGAAGTCTGCCTTGAGCAAGGGGCCTTGAGTTACCATGGATGAGGGTTCTTTCGGGGAGCAGCCTTTCACTTAATCCCAAAATTGTTGACAGAGTTCACTTAAGATGACCCAAAAAAAAAAAAAAAAGTGTGTGGACCTTTCTTTTTTTTTTCTTCTTCTCTTTCTGGAGAGTTGTTCAGCTTTAACACACAGTCTAATTCTTGCCCACCCAGCTTTAGCCTTGCAAGTGGAATTAAAGTCTTTAAACGGTTCTGTAAGTTGTGTAAACATTTCCACTGCTGCAATGTGTAAATCAGTCTCTTTGTATACATTAGTAGTAAAATCTGATCTGGTTATATTCATGCACCCTCTTGACGTGTGTGTGCGTGTGGTTAGAGTCGAGCAGAGCGGAGATCCAGGGCTGAAAAGTGAAATGCAACCCCTTGCCACCCCACAAAGCCGCGGCCACGTGCCTGGCCCCAACACGGGGATGCAGTCCCGGCTCCTGTGCTGGGGGGGGGGGGGGGGGTGTTGCTCCCTTTGCTGCCCCCGGTGAGCTGGGTGCTAAGCTGGGGGATAACCCACCCGCCGCCTCCGTGGGTCCCACGGGTCACCGGTGGGAATTGGGTGGCCCAGCCTACGAGGTCCTATCCTGCCCACCTCACCGGGGCAGAGCCCAGTGCCTTAGCTGGGGCTTGACCGGTAGCTGAGCACCTTGAGGTGCTGCTCTGGAAGCTAACTCCAGCATTTACCTCTGCTCCCAGCGGGGAAATGCAGGGAAAGGCAGAGCAGGGCCACCTCCGCTCCTGCCCTTTGCTTCTTACCCTCCTCTTCATGTTTCTTTGCGCTTCAGCCTCTTTACTGAACTTACTGTCGGACTGTGGGGTAGCTATAATTCTGCTTTGTTTAATGCAAGAGCTCTCTGTGGTGTCCGTTTGGTGACTGCGTGTCCAACAATGCAACATTTGTTCAGAAAAGTGCTTTCTCTCACATTGAGGACTTTGGGTTTCTCCAGGAGCTACAGCAAATCTAGTTTGAGGGTACAGGGTTTTGTACACTCAGAGTTTAAAAAACAAAACAACCCCCCAACACAATCTTCTTTATTTTGCCTCTTTCCCTGCGTGGCTCCCTTTGGGTCTCTGTGGGATATGTGCCTGTATCTATCCATACCCAGGCTGTGCTGGGGATCTAGCTATGTTATGAAGGGCTGAGTTACTGCTTCCCACTCTCTTCTGTTGTTACACTGCCCCAGGAAAATGGATACGGAGCTGGATGCTAGGATCTGGGAATGGTTTAAATTGCAACTTCTGTGTTACTCATGCTTAATATCTGTAATCAACAATACAATTTTCTTCTTCCAGTAGCGTAGAGGGCTTGTTGCACTGGGGATATTTCTGAGAGGCTGTGTGTAGGCATGGACTCCCTGGATGCCCACAGGTGAGCCAGGCAACCTAATTTATTTGCTTCCCCTCCCATTTTGGGGTGTTTGCCTCATGAGGTAGTTGAGCTCAGCATTCTGCACCCCAAGGACCGTGCCGTGATTTGTAGAGCATCTTCACCGGGATGCTAGGGACTGGTGCAATGCAGCCTCTCACAAAGTTACCGGTCTGTTAGTGGGTGTGTTGGCCAGCCTCGTGCTTTGTGTGCCATTAACTTCAAATTTTGAAAGCTACCTGCTGCACGGTGCCTGGAGGCTACCGTTATTCTGGCCCATAAATTCCAAATTCCTTCCAGCCTTCTGCACTGAGGCTGATGTTGTACCTTTTCCACTGCAGGAGATGGTGGTAGTATCTTTTTGCTATCTCTTTGTGAAAGGCAGACAAATCTAACTTTTCAGAAGGCCTCTTGCAGAAACTCTGGTACGGCATCATTGCTCTCCTGCTAGATGTGACCCCCTCCAGGTGCTGTATCTTCCCAGAGTTTCTGTTGCTTTCTGCACACCAAACAAGGCTTTCCTTCTTACTCCAGCCTTCCCTTTAGGAACTGTCCCTAGTTCAAAGATCCTTTTGTAGGGCCACCGGCCTTCAAAGGAGACCCTTCCTTTGTACAGCAGCTTTGATACAAATGAACCTCAGAGGTTTAACTGCCGGATAAAAGTAGAGTGCATTAACCCCCACAATTGCTCTAATGAAGTCAGGGTGAAGTTGTGAAGTCTGGGTCGCAACTAATGGATGAGCCATTAACACCTCTCGGGCATAACAGCACTTAAAAATATCAAACAGAAAATGCATTTAGTGACTTTCAGGTGCAGAACTGGTCACGGTGGTTTGAGAGCAAGCAGTCATGAAAAGATTGCAATTTCACTGCCTCTCCCCCACCCCGCTTCCCAACTTCCAGACACTTACGTTTAAGGTCAACCCTACTCTGGAAGATTTTGCCATTGTGAAGCTGTCAGAAAGCAGGTAACTTTTTTTTTTTAAGTGCTTAACACTTCAAGAATTTGTGTTGATCTGGAAACTTTATTTCAAAACTCCAGCTCTGACTGACAGTTCTGCCAGGTATTTTTGCTGGCCTATTCACTGAATTCATATCAGAAAGGTCTGAGGTCCGACTCTCTATAGGAAAGGATTTCCCAGTAGATAAGGTAATTTTTTCCTCAGACACTAAAGGACTGAATTGAGACCAGTTGCCTTCCACAGTGAAGCTGAGCACCGTGGGTGGATGGGCAGGGGAAGCTTGTCTCAGCAGAGAATAAGATTTGTAGCTGTTCTTCTGCAAAAGTTCTTGCTCCTCCCTAGTTGCCAAAAGCCTACTTGCAGATACGTAGGAACTTGCTTAAATAACTGAGATGGTGATGTAGAACACCAGGGGGTGTTTCAGAGGATAGTGGGCTCTTACTGGCAGGGCTTTGCAAGTAAGTCTTGCTGGACGGGGATGCAAGCTCCAAACGTGGTTTTGTGGTGGTGAAGACCTGAAGGAGGCTCTCCAAAACTTCTTGAGGTCGCTGCTTCTCACAGACTCTTTTACAGAAGTCCTGGTCATGCTGCACGCTTTGTCCCGCATCTTTGGTGCCGACGGCAGCCCAGGTTACATTCTCCATGAAACAACATTGTTGCATGCCTTTTTCTGGCAAAAAGTGGCCTGAGCTGTGGGTAGCCTGTGTGCAAACCCTCCCGTGCCCCCGCGGCTGAGCCTCTGTGGTGCTCGCACACCCCGCACGGGGGGAGAAGCTTGGCCCGTGCGTGCTTGGCATCTCCTGAGCGGCTGCTGGTCGGTGTGCTTGTGCCACTGCCGGTGCTGCTGAGCTGCTCGCCCCTGCGTCTGTGTGCTCGGCCCTTATGGCCACTGCTCTCTTGCTAGAGAGCGAGAGAGATGCTTTTGTCCCAGGCACCCCAGAAAGGCATTTTTATTGCGCTTGGAGAACACTTTTGAGCCGTGGCTGAGTGCGTATCTTGCACCCATGGCCTTGCTGCAGCTCCGAGTTAATTGTACAAGCTTGGGAGGAGAGGATGTAGCTCTTGACGGAAAGTGGGGGCAGAAAGCTGGGATGGGAGAAGGTTGGGAAACCACAAGCACCCGTGCAGGTGCATCCAATCCTGCCCCAAGAGCCTGCACTTGGTTTGGATGATTATATTAGGCTGTCGGTGAAGAATTCCCTTTAAACGCCTCTGTGCTGTGATAAACCATGTCACAGGCGTGTTTAAGCTTTCGCCTGCATGTGAAGAACCCCCCTTCTCCAGCTGTGACCAGCCTGTTGCAGGTAGTCTTAGGTGAAGCCCCCCGTGAAACCTGGCTTTGCCGTGCTAGCCTCTCCCGGCGCTGCGGACGGAAGAAATGTTGGCACAAAACGCTCTCTGCCGCTCCCTCAGCGTACTGGAGGGTACAGGTGGGATTAGGGAGTCGTAAAGGAAAGACGTACGTTTTAATTTCCTGCCAGCAGTTTGTTAGTCTATAAAATTGAAATACTGAATTGTTATTTAAGCCTTCTTGGTGTCGTTGCTTTCATACCGAGCAAGCACCGCGTATTAAATTTGCAAGGTGGGATGAGGACGGAGTCGCTGTCGTTCCTGTGCAAGCCCCGCGTGGCGAGAAGGTGTCTAATTCTCCGCTCCTCTGTCAAATCCGTACCGCTATCCACGTTCAGAAGAAGGAACTGCTGCTGCAAAACTACAAAGCCCTTAGGCTTCCCGATGAATCCTTAGGGTATAATTTAAGGAAACAGGGTCATGTGTTGGACACTGTGTCTTGCACGACGGTGTCATTATCTCTTATGTATTAGCAGGCTACTAATGCTGACATCTAATTAGCACCAAGAAACTGATTAACTCTCAATAGGGTCAAGAGAAAGAAGAAAAATAGATTTCAGGCAAGCAATTAGGTCATTTATTTAATAAATTAAAGTACTTGTGATTATAAGCTCACTCTGGCAATTTTTTTCTGTACTGCATAGCTGATGGCAGAAAAAAAATGATAAAATTCAAGTAGTAAAAGTAACGCCATGTTAACGGCAGCATAATCAAAACAAATAGAACACAAATAAAAAAACCCACTTGAGCTTTCTCTAATGGACAATTTATCATCCAAAACGGCTGCGTTTATTAGGGGGAAAGTTGCATTCACATACCAGTAAAATAAATGGAGTCTGTTCAGATTTCTTATTCTTGCGATTGGGTTGTTCCACACTATGGAAACTAAGTGCATAAAAGATGCTTCAATACACACTCGTGACGTGGCAGACACTTATGTCTATTGTGTACCTTTTGCAAACTAATCCAAATGCTCAGAAATGGCAAGTTGGATAAATATTGAGCAGGCAGCAGTCGCCATTTTCTTATATGGCTGCCTTGCCAATTAATTTCTCCTTTTTTGGGTTTTTTTGTGTTTTGTTTTTTTTTAAATAAGGCAAAAGGTTTGGGTTTTGGTTTTTTCTTTTTTTTTTTTTTTTTCTTTAATCCTGTGACATTGAAATTGTAAAATGTACCTCCCTATGCTACTGAGCAGTGCATTTGACCCACGGAACCTGGTGTTTATGGCCCTTGCTAAAGTGCCCCAAAAGGGTTTGGCTTTTCATGCAGTAGCACTCTAGAGCTTTTTTAATAGACAAGTCACCCATACTCCCTTCCTGCATGCTCAGTTTAAAGTGTTTCTTAATTGGGTTCATTTAAATGCTAATTTTATTGAATGCAGGCTCCTCTAAATCACTGAGGTGAGTTCTTGCCAGGCTCCTTCAGTAATAATAATATTTCAAAAGGTTTGAAGTTCGGATTAGGTTCGGACAAGCATTGGAAGGTCTGTTTGCATGGCCTGCGTTGACTGCAAACCATGAAGTTTCTCACGCCTTGCTTTCTTCTGGCTTCCTGTGCAAGCCCTCCTCTTCCTTGGTAAAGGTTCAGCTCCTTTGTCTGCTACTTTGAAAGCCTCTTGCTCGTGTTTAAAGGCCTCCTTTGGAGGAAAAAAAAAATTCTCTACCTGATGTATATATACTACAAGGAAAATCCAAAATTCCTGTTAACTGAGAGCTATACAGCCCTCTTTACAGTTTACAAAGCTTATTGGCATGAGAACTGCATTTTTTGCACAGCTGATGGCACCACATAGTTACTTGGTGTGTGCCACAAATGCTTTGTAGAAGGAGCGAGCGGCATTTAGCATGCTTGTGCAGGTATCTTGGAGGCTTGAGACTGTGCTGGAGGCTTACAAAAGTGTGGGTTTCTGTTCAACTTGGAAGGTAAAACCTGTGATGCCTGCAGTAAGAGGGTCTGCTGGAGGGAGCAGCTTTCTCCCCTTGTTTTTCCTTCCTCTCTTCTAGCAGCGTGAAGTGTGGGTTCTGCTCTTGCTCGAAACACCAGCGCTCCCCTGCCATTTATTTATTTATTCTTCCTCCAAATATACTTTTGGAAGGTGAAAAGGGTGGTCAGACCTTTTCCAGGGCTCGAGATTAGTTTGGAGCTAGCAGTGACAGGCTTGGAAGGAGCGTGCTGCTGCTTCCCAGCTTTCCCCAGCCGCAGTGAGGACAGCTGGAGAGGGACCTGGTGGGGTTCTGCTCGTGCGCCTGGGAGCAGCCCCCAGCGGATGGACTCGCCCCGGTCCAAGCTGCCCTCATCATGCAGGCACGGGGTGGTCCTGGCTGTCGGTCAAAGCGTTATCCCAAAATTGATGCCGCTGTAGCGATGTCCATTGTAAAGCCCTACCCTATCTATGCTTTTGTTCAGTTAACAGATTGCTAAGTTAATTAATGTAGTTGACAAATTGTCCAGGAACAGGACACAAGGTGATGTATTGTCCTGACTACTAAACCGTGAAGAGTTACTTCAGATCTGCCAAGAAGGAAAGTAGGGGAAAGGGAATTTCGGCAGGGCGCGATCATGACCACCGACTCGATTAAAAACTAAAAAAACTACCCCCCCCAACCCCCGCCTTGACCATGCGTAGTAGGTTAAAATCGTGCTGTAACATTAAATTGAAGCGAAGAAGATAGGAACCACTAAAGGACCAATATGATTAGCTAATTTAACGAGTATGTAGTGGGTAGGTGTGGTATGTTAATTGCAACGTATAAAAGTTAGAGGAGACTGCGGTAGGCGCGCTAGCTTTGTGGAATCGCCACCTAGCACCCATCTCTGCGCAGAAACGAAATGAAGCCATATCTCCTCTCGGGGCATGAAGGTTGGCTTCTTGCACGCCGGGGAAACGAACCCTGTTTGGGACACCAAAATAGGCAGGGCAAACGCCTGGGGTGAGTGCGGCTGAGCGGCTGCTGTGCTCCCAGTAGGGCTGGTCCTCCAAAAAAAACAAATGGTCTGGTCGGTCCCGGGAAGCAGCTGCGCCCTCTGACTGCCGCCGGCAGGTCCAGAGTTAATTCAGGGCTAAAATACCTCTCGCTAAAAGTAACAAAGGTCATTTCAAAGAGTAGGAAAATAACCTCTCAAACTCTTTGTCTTCTCTTAACATTTTCCTCTTGTTATTAAACAACCCTATTGCGGATGAAGTAGAGTATGTAGCATCAAGCAGTGAGGAATTCATCATCGGTACCTAGTCTTAAACACTTGATTTTTATTTTCTTTTGAGACTGGCTCGAAAAAGTTGTCATAAACACCAACAAATGCAAAGCAGCTTTCAAGATGACTTTTTGTTATAGGCATATTCCTGAACTATTCATCTGTGTTAAATGCATTTTGCCTTGAATCATATGTCATGTTGCCAGAAAAGAGTTGTTTCCATGCCAACTCATTTGCAACATGGGGGAAAAAAAATCAAAGCTACTAACATCTGCAAGATGTCAGTACTGATATAAGCCACTTGCAATGAAAAACACAGAACTGCAGGAGGGTTTGCCAAATAGGCACTATATATAGGGTAGAATGTCATAAACTAATCGCTGAACAGTGCATTTCCATTCCTTTTTTGGCTGTATGCTCGATCTAATCTCTTCGCCAGAAAAGGCTTGCAGCAAAAGGAGCATCAGTGTCTTCCACGTGCATTTCTCTTGTAAAGCAGGAATTACTTGGATTTTTTTTTTTTTGACTCAAGTCTCCACAAAAGCCACTTAATTTAGAACACATAAGAACTAGTACAAGAAACTGCTGTTTCACTTTCCATACTATTTCTTTTCAATTCTCTCGACTGCGGGGTCTCCTTTTATAAAGATCCTATTCATCAGCAAGATTAATGAGACCTGGTATCTGAAACTGTGGATTCCATTTCAGAGCTACTATTTCCTCTGCATTCTTTTTTTTTTTCTTCTTTTTTTGACCCCTTTATTTTTTTGATAAAAGAAGATCATTCGTTTGTTACCCAAGTATTATGAAATGCCAGAGGCTGAGGCTCTGAAGCCTGAGCAGTTCAAATATCAAGGTATATTTAATTTTGAGATGATCCAGGCACTGCTGTATTGGGAAAGCCATCGGAGGTGGCAGTACCTAGTACTTTTTTTTTTTTTTTTTGCTTTAAGGTATTAAGGAAGTTCTGATTTTCAAACTTTTTTTCAATATGGTGATGCAAATCCGTTATCTTATATCTAGAGAGGACAGCAGGTGCAGAAGGCACCGGTTGCGTGTGTTATACAGGTTATACACCCTGTGCATATACAGGGTGGCACGTCGCTTCCGAACGGCCATTGGGAAAGCCCGTCCCAACGGCACGGTGCTGGTGATCGCGCGACGCGAGCTTTCCAATTATGTGTAATTGCTAAATTTCACAAAGGAATATTCATGCTTTCTGAGTATTGCTTACTCCATGAAAGCAATTACCGGAGTTGTCACAGCGGCGTTACGCGGCGGTGAGCGGAGAGGAGTTAATTTCATGGGAGTCGTCTTTGCATAAGAGAGATTTGAAATATCAAATTGAAACATTTATTGGCAAAACCTTTTGTAAAGGGAAGGTCCTGACTAGATATACCTGCTGGTAAGGTAGAGGAGGGTGGGAAATAAGTTATCTACTGTATTTCAGATATTTCCATAATTTCACTTCTACTATTTTTAGAATGGCAAAATTCTCACACGGATCATTTTTATACTTCATAAAGATCTCAATCCAAACTCATATAACTTTGCTTTATTAAAATGCTTCTGCTGAGACTTTTTAATCGAAGGTTATCGCAGGCAAGCAGAATTGAGAGCAAGAAGTAGGAATTGATTCCTACCGCACGCTATTTATTTCACTGAGTTTTGAAAGTTAAGCCATAAGTTAAGACCACTTAAGGATATGCAAAATTACCCCCATTTTTGTGGTGGTTGTTGTTTTTAATGACAACAAAATGCCATGAGCTTTGCTATTACTGAGCAGAAGTGAATGTTATAGCACCAAGGCCATAGAGCCCACACCTCATAATATTGGTGTGTATGTAGTTATACATGTACATAAACACATACATATCTTGCATGTATATTAATATGCATATTCATATATGTAATAGGCTGGGTAAACAATGTGAAATTGGCTTCTGTGTGAAATACACTGTAGTTAAATCTTTGAGACAACTGTAATTGAAAGAGATTAGAGGGTATTTATATTTACTTTCTGCTTCTTAAAATGCATGTGCTTTATACAGTGACAATAGCCTCCTTAGAACTCAGCAGTTGTTTTATTTTCCTGTGTGTGTACCACCTCAGCAGAGCAGGGAAACATCTTTAGAAGAGGAAAATATGACTGTAAAATGATTTTTAATAGTTCATTTGAACTTGGTCAGGCACAACACCTAGAAATGCTTTAAATTGGGTTTTGTTTTTTTTTTAAATCAGATTTCAGGTTGGCAGTGTCCTATACTGTTATGCTTAGAATTATAACCTGGAATCCTGTGGCACTTTGCCTGTCGCTGCTCTCAAACAAGTGCAAAAGTTAAGGCGACACGAGTAGCTCCGTTTTAATATTCTGAGCCTTGAAGAAGATTGAGTATATCTTAAACAGGGTTTCAGCTTTAAGAAACAACGAGATAATCTTTATAAAGAAGGGCTGGGCGCAGCGTGTCAGTCTAAAGGGAGGACCGTCTCCGTGGGTATGTTGGCGAGAGCCCGCGTACTCCTGCCTTGCTCCTTCCTCCCCAGGCAGGAGGAAACCAGACCTTCATCTTCTCACCCTTCAGCCCCCGCTAACGATGGCACGGATGAGGGGAGGTCTTGATGCGACAGGAACAGCACCGGCCTTTCTGTGGTAGGGCTCAAAGTGCTCCTTGTGGGATAATTGACACGGTTCTGTAATTACAGACACTTAGGGTGAGGATGGATGCGCTCTTGGCCGAAGGGGTTGATCGTGCCATGCTTCTTGCTGAAAAATAAATATTCAGTATTGCTTAACTATACTTCTGAGGGAAAATGGCTGGCTGTTGGAACCTGAAGACACAAGTTTCCAGACTAATATTCCATATGGGCTCAAAAGGTAGAAATGTGCTGGGAAATGCACGTCGGCGAGTGCGTGGTCCTGAGACGGCCCAGCCTGTGTTATGGCTTGACGCATGCCACTGTACCTGTGGCATCCTCCATTCTTGTCCCGGGTTTGGCTATGAATAACGTTGACCCAAAACATAAGTTACAGCATTAGGACACAGTCGTGCCCTGACAGACTATTCTGGTAGCTAGGATTTCTTAAGGAGCAGCGCTCTTTTCTTGATTTTTTTTTTTTTTTT